>SDVV010026118.1:0-12311 GCA_016164225.1 Gammarus roeselii | reverse complement strand
TAGGTATTCGCATTTCAATGCTAGGCATACTGAATTGCAATTTCATTGCATGTCCTGTTGCATATACGCATTTTCAATGCTAGTCCTCTGAATAATTATGGGTATTGATAACATAAATTTATAAGATATTTTTTTTTTATTATTACTTGTGAAAAATAAATACGATTGACTAAACATAAATCCACCAGTAATGGATCGCGACATTTGAAACGAAGTCATCGTCATGAATATGAAACTTATAGGAGAGAAAAGGGAAATCAGAGATGCAAGTCGTTAAAGTTTGTAGAGCCAAATGGAGATATTGAAGTACAATAAGAAAAAACTAGTGTGAGACCATGTGTCCATTGTATGAATCTGGATACCAATTTGAATTACTTGTAGCAATCAATCCATCCAAGTTTGAAAATAAGGCCTCTCTGCTAACTAATATGGATCGCGAGTGACAACGAAATAAATAACATGTATGTTAAAGGGATATTTTGAGTCGTCTGGAGAGCTTCATATGTATATATCAATGACTGAATACCATACATAAATTTAGGTTAGGTTAGGTTTTGATGGGAATGAATAACATGTAAAAAATCAATAATCATATGAAAACAGGTATAACAATCAAAACAAACGATGTAATTTGCACGTAGAAATGATGAAATTGGCTAAACCAAATTGGAAGTGTATATCAAAACAACAAATTATAGATCAAATGTAGAGCCAAGTGGAGAGGATGGATATGAATATATCATAAATCGATTAGTAAGTATCATATGTACGCACGAAAAATTCGAACGATAATACATAAGTCATGGTTCTAAAAGGTTAGGTTAGGTTAGGTTAGGATGATTAGTTCTTTTAACCTAACATGACGTGAAGCTGATCCACATTAAATATCTTGTAACAGAAGCAAGGGACTTTGTTCTTATGGAAAAAATCATAGATTAGAGGTAAAATGCTAAAGATATTAACCGAACCTGTATATGCATACTAAGGTGTGTATGTGTCTACATTGTGCTGGTATCGCCCCCTGTATAAGCCGTCATTATACCGTGACCGGCCCTGCATATGCGTACAAAGCGTGTATGTTTTGTACGTGGTGTGTGACATTAAAAAAAAAAAGTGAAATAGAACCGTGTGGAGGGAATTTGATCTCTACATCGCACAAAATAATGAATAAATATCATACATAACTATCAAACATGAATGAAAATATATAATTATTGGTTAAGTTGGTTAGGATGACTAGATCTTTGAATCTAATATCGCGTGAAACTGCTCCATATTAAAAAAGTGTAGCAAATTGAAGTGCATTAGTTCTTTTGGATCCTACCTGCTAAGTCTCATTCAAACAGGTAACAGAGAAATCAATGAAGAATTTGGAATCTAAACATCTGCAAAAGGATATTTGTTAGATCAAATTGGAGAATTGTATTCAAACTGATTTTGATAAGTTAAAATATGCAGCCCATGTGGAGAGTTTTATACATATCAATATCATACATAAGCATCAAACTTGAATAAAAATACATAACTATTGGTTAGGATGACTCTTAGATTAGGTTACAGGTATTACTGTTTATGGCAGTGTACGGTAACCCTTTTTGCATTCATTGATATCTGATCTTTGTTGTCGTACATTATGTACCTTAGTCATGGTTTATATCCTAGATCTTGTTGACTGCGGATCTTACATCACAGATCTGTAGTAAATATGTTAGAGTAGATTATTCAATATTCGTAATAATCGACGAAAATGGTAGGAGCAACACATCCAACAGTACAACCATTTTTTTTTATTTTAACAGTTAAACCATTTATAAAACTTGCTAACGCTTTAACACCCATAACAAACACTGACACATGCTGTAAGCTTACATAAACATTTTGAACTCTACAGTCTACTAACGAGCGATCACCTAACATTACTTGAAACTAGTCGATATTAATGGACCTGTAACAAGCAAAGTGAAAAAAGATATATGTTGGTACATAAACTGGTAAAGATAGGAGAAAACTTCAAAGTCAAGTTGATAGATTTGATGTGAATAAAGCTTAAATCAACAAAGAAATACATGACATAAGTATGAAAACGGGGGAAAAAGTATAATACTTGGTTAGATTAGGTCAGAATGGGGTAGATTAGTTTTCCAAGACGACATGGAACTGGACCCAAATCCAAAGTCGAGAGGTAAAACATATCAATATTTTGGATCATTACATCCAATTAAGCGTATTTTATACCCAATATTCCATGAAAATAGTCAACTTTATATCAAATACAGTTATATTCCTATGATAAACGTTTAAAAGCGTACAACAATAAAATGGCTAGGTAAGTTTTTCTACTATGGTCTGAGCAACATTGATTATGTACGATATACGGTATAACAATTACCCAGATGACAAATCCTAGACCAATATGGAAGGTGTATGGTCCACCAATACATGATGCCGATATGCATAACCGATCTTGTAATCAATAGATATATAAATAGTCCTGTACTTTGACTCCTAAGATGATCTGATTCATGAAAAACTCATATACTAATATAACAGCCATGCCGAAAATATCTGACTTTTAACACTGAGTTCATGCATAACAAAAAATAATATCACGGTATCCGTTCGAATCCATAACAAATTTCTAGACCTAACTGATGCTATGCTTCTAGTAGGACAAAATTCAAGCCCATTGTGTCGTAACAACGAATTCTACAATGCTTTACTAGGTCACTTCGCAGCAATCTACCACTGATACATAACAAATTTTGTATGTAACACCCAGTCATAGTACAATACCTCAGACATACCATGCATCTGTTTAGTCCATCATCTCTGAATAACGTCGAGCAAAGTCACATCCTGGACATAACCAAGAATCTATACACACGTACAGTGGTCAAGAATGGGCCTTACATGAGTCTCAAAGAGTGTGTGGCCATAAAAAGCTGGGCTTCTGTTCACTGACGACCTAAGTAAATCCCTACAACGATCAGCAGCTTGTCGGATAACCTATCTAACAAGCCCATGGAAGTTAAGACCGACATCCACTAGAACTTAAAAATCACATTTAACTTGGACGAACTCTAATTGACCACCGAAGAGTGTAAGCCGCCTCTACACCAGGACCCATCCATCCAGTAAATCGTCTTCTCAAATATTAAACTACACACTTGCTAGGGATCAATGACGAAATTCCACAGAGTTGCTGTACGGATTTACACCTCTTAAGCATGCATTCCTATGATTATCGTAGAAAAAAATCAAACAACAACAAACAAAAAAAATAGCCACATAAAATTCTCTACTTTGCCCTAACTCATATTAAAAATTGTAATACACTAGGGTACAACGGTCAACGGTTTACTTATACAAATAAACATAAACACTAATTATACAATAAAGTAACAACAAGACCGATTTTGTAACAAATGGAATCTTCTATATCTATAATGTCCACGTCAAAACATTGTACCAGGATGTAAGAAGATTTATAGAACACTAAAAATATACAACATCTAACTAAATTATACATGAAATATTGTTCTACATTGCAGATACAAACGAAATATATCCTAATATTCCAATAATTGTATGAAATAACCATTACCTTGCCTCGAAGATTGAAACTGTACAAAGAATATACAAAACTGAACTAAATATACTAAAACGTTCAGGTTATAATAAAATAAGAAGAATGATGCAATAACCGACCAATTGTGCCTGAAATAGTGTGCTACATGAACGATGCAAACCTAAAATATCCTAAAAATTTATATAACTGTATAAGATACAGTAACTATTCAAAATTCCAAAAAACACTACAAATTCAACATATATCAACCGATAAATACTAAGTATACATAACACAGTATAAAAACTCACAGCAAATCCATATCGTTTAGCTACACTCTCTATTGGAACACCGCGTCAATGGAACACCGATATATCTGGTTCAAAACTGGATATGCGTTATGGATAATACAGAATCTCGTAACGAAGCTTCTGCATCCTAAGAAATATATACATCAGCCCGCCAACTGCCTAACTTATTAACCATACTATTCCTATGAATATTGTATACGTATGAAATAAATAAATGGAAAACACACAACGTTGCCTGAATTCAATATCAGGCTGTTACCAAGCAGGGCCGATAGCACACTAAGGCTATCACACTATTTCTATAAACAAAATATACAATAAATATAGTGATAAACAAACAAAACCAACAAAATATCCAAATCCAACCGCTAAGAACCTACCAGCCAACCTCCGAATGAGTCAAATATACTCTCGGGTGATGATACTGATGTAAACATGGATTTAACATGGATGTGCAATCTCACCTACTTTTCCAAAGCAAGATAATTATAACAAAATGCTTCCATTGATAGAGACTTTCCTATTCACACTGAGCAAATAATTTGCATCCTTAAAATAATCCATAACATGTTCTTTCTCCTTTTGAAGAAATGTTTCAGTCACCGGCTTATTTTGTATATTTTTCTGCGTCCGATAGCTCACAACAGAGAAAACGTAAGAAGGAGTTACTGCAAGAGTACCTATAACAGAGCGCAAGGGTACTGATAATACAATCGTAGAAAATAACATTAAACTAATCGAATCTATTTCACGGGCAAATAGATCAACAGTTAACAACGTAGCAATTTAACCAAGGTGTAGGGCTTTGATCTTTAATTCTGCATGTAAATTACTATGTAACTGTTAAATTTATAATCAATTAAAAATTATTTTATAAACGTATGTTATCAATACCCCTAAACATTCAGAGGACAAAGATTGAAAATGAATAAATGCAACATGAGATGCTATGAAATTGCAATACAGTATGCCTAGCATTGAAATACGAATGCCTAAGGTAGTCTATGAGTAAACATACTGTTTATTTAACCTATTAACATTTATATTCTATCAATATTTATATAAAACCTAATAACAAACGAATAATCCGCAAGCTGTCCGTCCGTCCGAAAGAGTAATTCACCTCCATTCCCTTCGCGCCGCCCGCTTTCGCGTCCACCGCCTTCGCGCCGCTGAAATGTTATGGGCAAACTCCCGTAGACCGGAGAAAATCCGCGTTTTGTACCATCATACTCAATAAATATGGTGCTCGCAGTCATCCCTATAATTGCGTGCTGACTTATAGTGTGCTCACAGTCATTCCTATAGTGACGTGCTGACTTATAGAGTGTTCACAGCCACTCCTATAGTGACGTGCTGACTTATAAAGTGCTCACAGCTTTTCCTAGAGTGCGTGCTGACTTATAGAGGGCTCACAGCTATTCCTATAGCGGCGTGCTGACTTATAGAGTGCTCGCAGCTATTCCTATTGTGGCGTGCTGACTTATAGAGTGCTCGCAGCTATTCCTATTGTGGCGTGCTGACTTATAGAGTGCTCGCAGCTATTCCTATAGTGGCGTGCTGACTTATAGAGTGCTCGCAGCTATTCCTATAGTGGCGTGCTGACTTATAGAGTGCTCACAGATCTTTATATAGTGACGTGCTGACTTATAGAGGGCTCACAGCTATTCCTTTAGTGACGTACTGGCTTATAGCGTGCTCGCAGCTATTCCTATAGTGACGTGCTGACTTATAGAGAGCTCACAGCTATTCCTAGAGTGGCGTGCTGATTTATAGAATGCTCACAGCTATTCCTATAGTGACGTGCTGACTTATAGAGTGCTGGCAGCTATTCCCAGAGTGGCGTGCTGACTTGTAGATTGCTCACAGCTATTCTTTGAGAAAACGTGCTAACTTATAGAGTGCTGGCAGCTATTCCTAGAGTGGCGTGCTGACTTATAGAGTGCTCACAGCTATTTCTATAGTGGCGTGCTGACTTATAGAGTGCTCGCAGTCATTCTTATAAAGGCGTGCAGTCCTGGCAAGCTCATCCGAATGCTAATGGTGGCCAATAAAGCTTATTGTGTGGTTGACAGCTGCAGTGGATTGCGGTACTCGGGGACGGGCGGAAGGGGAGGGGGGAGGTACGGGGAGGAGGAGATAGTTGGGGGAGAAGGAGTTGGAGTGTCGGGAGGGGTAAGAAATAACTAAACTTTGATGTGCTCGCTGGAGCCGGTATTGCCTGGATACTCTGTGCAGCAATAATTCAGTGCACTGAATGGTGCAAAAATGGTGAGAGTGTGGTCGACCTGCATGGGCTAATGGTGAAAGTATGGTCGAACTGCATGGGCTAATGGTGAAAGTGTGGTCGACCTGTATTGGCTAATGGTGAAAGTGTGGTCGACCTGCTTGGGCTAATGGTGAGAGTGTGGTCGACCTGCATGGGCTAATGGTGAGACTGTGGTCGTTCTGCGTGGGCTAATAGTGAGAGTGTGGTCGTCATGCGTGGGCTAATGGTAGGAGTGTAGTTCATCAATTTCGAGGTTTCAACACTGCACAGTTGACTGCGTGTGTCATCAATCCGTACGAGTGTCATCAGTACTTTCGTGAAATGCGAATTATTCTTAGTTACTGCTTGATTGGCGGTAATATTTCAGTCTATTGGAGTCACCGTAACACGTAACCAGTTCTGCTGGCGTCACCGTAACACGTAACTAGTTCTGATGGCGTCACCGTAACACGTAACTTGTTCTGATGGCGTCACCGTAGCACGTAACACGTCCTGCTGGCGTCACCGTAACACGTAACCTGTTCTGATGGCGTCACCGTAACACGTAACCAGTTCTACTGGAGTCACCGTAACGCGTAACCAGTTTTGCTGGCGTCACTGTAACACGTTACCTGTTCTGATGGCGTCTCCGTAACATGTAACCAGTTCTACTGGAGTCACAGTAACATGTAACCAGTTCTGCTAGCGTCATAGTAACACGCAACCTGTTTTGATGGCGTCACCGTAACACGTAATCTGTTCTGATGACGTCACCGTAACACGTAACCTGTTCTGATTGCGTCACCGTAACACGTACTCAGTTCTGATGACGTCAACGTAACACAAAACCAATTCTGATGACGTCACCGTAACACGTAACCTGTTCTGATGACGTCATCGTCACACGTTACCAGTTCTACTGGAGTTACCGTAACACGTAACCAGTTGTGATGGCGTCACCGTAACACGTAACCTGTCCTGATATTGTCACCGTAACACGTAACCAGTTCTACTGGAGTCACCGTAACACCTGACCTGTTCTGATGACGTCACCGTAACACGTAACCTGTTCTGATGGCGTCACCGTAACACGTAACCTGTTCTGATGGCGTCACCGTAAAACGTAACCAGTTCTACTGGAATCACCGTAAAACGTATCCAGTTCTACTGGAATCACCGTAACACGTAACCAGATGCCGTCAATTTTTCATCGCTCGTTGGCAGCCTTCACCGAAGGCTACAACTGCCATTTATCACAATTGCAGACTGAAACACCTAATTTTAAGATTTTGTTTGTCGCATTATAATTCATAATGAAAAACACCAGGGATTTATTTTGAGAGGTGTTCTTTTATCTGAAAGTCATGCTTGAATTATACTTATTGTACTCAGTGCACTACCTCAGACCAATAACAAGCCCTCCAGATTATCATTAGATAACAGTAATTAAACATATTGGATAATCTATTTGCATTTATGTTAAGCTATTTTTCATGTGACTATCTTCTGTACCTCAGTTGAGTGAGACTGAGTTATACCTTCATCCCAGAGTTAGCAAGTTTCTCTAAGGTCATATCACCGTTGACGTTGGCAGCCACTGAGGGACGAGGTATTCCATCGCATCACTTTTAGCACAGTTTGGTTGCAGCGTGCCATATCAGCTCTATTACGCTCTTTGACTGTCCTAAAGGGGTGCCCCTCATCCATCCCTCTTCCATTCCTACTCCCCTCTCATCTCCCCCTCCCACCACAGCCGGTAAGCGAAAGCCTTCCGAAGCTCGACAAAAAGCGTCTTTCTTCACAAAGCGGCCCAGAAGGGCCACTCATGAGCGGATCCCTCTTAAATCTCGACGATGACGCTGATGCCGTGTGGCGGTAGACGCGCTCTGTCGGCAGTAGGTTTGTCACTGAGACGGCAGACGCATTTGACGGGAGCAGGTTTGATGCTGGGACGGAAAACGCTTTCTGACAGCAGCAGCTTTAATGCTGGGACGATAAACGCATTTTGACGACAGCAGGTTTGATTCAGGGACGGCAGACCTCTTCTGACGGCAGCCGGTTTGACACTGAGACGACAGACGCATTCGGACGGCAGCAGGTTTGGCACTGGGACGACAGACGCATTCTGACGGCAACAGGTTTGGTGCTGGCCGTGAGTGAAAATTCAGTAACTACTTGACGGACAGCCATTATGGACGTCTGGCAGATTAAGTATCTATATTTCTCAGTTCAAAATAAGGGTTTACGTTTGGGTCGAACATGTGTGGCCATGTCAGTATGATTAGTATGAAATACGGCAACTGTTCTCATCAGCCCCATGATTGGGTGCCTCTAACTAACTCTTAATTTCGGCTGATCGTCATGCCAGTTTGAATTTTTGTGTATGTTCCCTGTCTTTTTTCCCCGTCTGTTCTTTAGTTGTCGCTACTTGTGCGGTGGGCATCTCTACCCTTGTATTGAATATTAGTGGATACACAGCTGCACAGTGCTTGACAGTGTGCAGCTGTGTATTAAAAAAGTATACAGAATTGAAATCGGACTTCGTATTCCCCTTTCGCAAGGAATGTATGCCATAAATATGAGAACTGCTTGTGTATTTCATGGGGTCGCTACTGTTGACATTTTCTGTTTCATTTAAATAACATTATCTCCTCGTAAGCATGAGATGCCCATTGAGTCTGGCGATAAAGTAAGATGAAAGGTGCCCTGATGAGACTGGTGCCCGCTTGGAGTTTTTTTAAATCCTGTCCCTATATCATCCAATGAGTATGAGCTTTCCATGAGTACATAATGCAGTATGTCCACCAGCACATGTTCGACAACATTGATACACCAATAGATAGATCATTGTAGCCAGCACCTACATTGAGGAACAGCATGCCTTTCAGTAGTCAGTTCAGCAGTCCTATTCTAAGTATTTCTTGTCGCAAATAAAGGCTCGTATTTTTATTATAATCATCAACTCTAGTAACAGAATACATATACGTATGTTTGTGTACAGTTTTAAACACTGCAGTCATTTACAAACTTTTACCGAAAAGTGTGGATTCCTCGCGGGGGCTGTAATTTGACTACACTCTGAATAGTCTAGGTTAACTGTTAATGAACTAAGGTACTAGGGCTAGTGAGTAAGGTTACTGGTCTAGGTTAACAGTGTCAGTGAGTAGTGTTACTGTTAGGCATATGAGGTAGTGTGTATGATTACTGGTCTAGGTTAAGAGTGTTACGTAGAAGGGTTAGTGTGTAAGGCTGGTTGGCTCGGTTAACAGTGTTAATGGATAGGGTTACTGATCTAGGGTGATAGGGTTAATGTTTACCGTAAGTGGGCTAGCTTAACATTGGTAATGGGCAGTTTATTTTAATATGTAAGGTTTGTGGTTTAGAATGAAAGGGTTACTGTAAATACCTTTGTTCTATTTTGAACGGCTTTTCTCGCAGATGCCCGCCAGGGTGATGTCGTTGGCCTGTTCCTGTTCGTCTGTCCTTGTGGTGGGTTTTCGATTCCATAAATTCAGATGGTACGCTACGCCTATAAGTCCACATTTTTTATGAATAGGTGAGCACCCGCGCAGTGGTGAGGTTGCCACTGAGTCTTTTTGCAGAGATATAGTGAGAGCTGATGTGTGGTGACCGGTTAGAGCATTGCTACTCAATGCCAACAAGAGTGAGACGGTGGTTGTGTCAGGGTCATGAACTGTTACACCTCCATTCTCTGTTCTCTGTCAAAATGGTGTTGTACTGGTCGGCTCCCTCCACTGTAAAGGCTGTGGCACTGCTGCTAAGTTGATATTTGAAAGTTCGGAAGCGAAGATTGCATCTCATAGGATGTGCAGTATGAGGCGAGTTCGTAGATTTTGGGTTGTCATGTGTTTATCTAAGTTCTCTCATCGCCCAGAGTTCTTCTTGACTCACCTCACCTGTTTAGGGTTCTGCAACTGTCACATTTGCATCTTCATGATTGTTCTTTTTTATTATTGCTTGGTTGTGTTTGTTTGTGTGATTCTAGTTATCGTCGCCAGGTCTGCCAAATGTAAATTTACTTTATTTATTATATTCTAGTTAATAGACTCAGCAATCATTGAGGCCCTTGCTACGGGAAAGAACAATGCCTGTCATCACACGAGTGCTGTTGAGTCGTGGAACGAGGCTCATTGAAGAACTCCACAGTTTGGCAGACCCTCGGTCCCGTCAGCTGTTGCCCTTTGGTGGCGGGTGGCTCGATCGCTCGGTATCCTCTCGTGGCGGGATGAAATCTTTTACGTCACCAGTCAATTGCCCTTTGGTGGCGGGTGGCTCTATTGCTCGGTAGCCTCTCGTGGCGGGATGAAATCTTTTACGTCACCAGTCAATTGCCCTTTGGTGGCGAGTGGCTCGATTGCTCGGTAGCCTCTCGTGGCGGGATGAAATCTTTTACGTCACCAGTCAATTGCCCTTTAGTGGCGGGTGGCTCGATTGCTCGGTAGCCTCCCGTGGCAGGATGAAATCTGTTACGTCACCAGTCAATTGCCCTTTGGTGGCGTGTGGCTCGATTGCTCGGTAGCCTCCCGTGGCAGGATGAAATCTTTTACGTCACCAGTCAATTGCCCTTTCTTTCCCATATTGTCTCGTTCTTTTTGTTCGTCTATTCTGTGTTCTTTTCTTTTTGTCTTAGCTACTCGGATGGTTTGTTAGTAAGGTAACTATTATGAGCATGCATTTATTTAATGACGTTTTTCACTGGTACGTAAAATAATAACAACTTTGGTCTGGGCTACCGAGAGTCTTATCCAATGTTGAACCTAGTGTCTCAAGTTATGTTTAGTGTCTATTGTAAGGTAGAGTGTCTAAAATTATTTTTGGCGATTAAGTTATGACCTTTATTACACGGTAGTACTCTTTACATTGAGTCATCAAAAGAACAAAGTCTATCAAGAAGCACTTTAGCAAATCCGTGAACATTATTTCGATTGAAACCTACGGTAGGGATAAAAAGATTTTGAAGATTTACGAATGTCAAATTTCTTTGGGTTAAGTGCAAATTTTAAAACTCGTAATGAAATATCATACACCACATATAATGTGCCCCGACTTCGTCGGTATTAGCTCACTATTATTCGTTCAATCCTTTGAGAGAGAATATTTGTGTATAATGCCTTAAGTTATTGATAAACTTTGTCTATGCAAAATTATCTACAATAAACATTGATCTAATGAAATGCAGTTTGACTTGAAGCCGTCGGTTTAAAACTAATTTCTTTCAAATGTTCCGTGCAAAACGCATAAGTTATCATTTTATTTTAATTTGAGTAGTTACCAATTTATAATGCCGTTCTCTTATATATTTTTTTAAAACAGACTTGTGTTTATTTCGTTTGAGGCCTTTAAGTTCAATTTTCTGACACGGGTAATAATTGCACTTCTGTAACGACTCATCCTTCTCCCCCTTGCTGATCTGAACGGTGTAATTTCGTTTATGCGTATATGTAACTAATGTTTTATGACTTGTATATACTTAGTCCTTATTTACTGTTTATAATAAATTGATCCTGTTCATTAGTGGGCGACTTCTAATTTTTGTAATTATTGCATAAATAAAACGACTGATGTTTATTTTGTCATCATCCCCGATCACAACTTCTATCAGGTGATCTATGACTTATCCCTCGTGATCAGGCTGAGCCCTTGTGGTGAGGCTCAACGCTTCTAGTCTGGCTGATACTGAACCCTTGGGGTCAGGCTGCTACTGAGCCTTTGTAGATAGGCTGATACTAAGCCCTAGTTTATACTGAGACGTTTCGATCAAGCTGATACTGAGCCACTGTGGTTAGGCTCATATTGTTCCTCTCTGGCTATGCTGATACTAAGCACTTGGGGCTTGACTGATACTGAGCCTTTGTAGTTTGACTGATAGTGAGCCTTTTGGTCAGGCTGATACTAAGCACTTGAGGCTTGACTGATACTGAGCCTTTGTAGTTTCACTGATAGTGAGCCTTTTGGTCAGGCTGATACTTAGCACTTGGGGCTTGACTGATAGTGAGCCTTTTGGTCAGGCTGATACTAAGCACTTGAGGCTTGACTGATACTGAGCCTTTGTAGTTTGACTGATAGTGAGCCTTTTGGTCAGGCTGATACTTAGCACTTGGGGCTTGACTGATACTGAGCCTTTGTAGTTTGACTGATAGTGAGCCTTTTGGTCAGGCTGATA
>SDVV010026117.1:0-12311 GCA_016164225.1 Gammarus roeselii | reverse complement strand
TCCTTGGTTAACGCCGTCTCAAATATAATTGAATCGACGTCCTTTTTCTGTACACAATCAATTATGTCAGGACATACCAATCGAAGAATAATTAGTTTGTTAGGTGTTTAGATCTTATCATTTTCAAACCAGATGAAAACAACTACCTAAGTGAAAACCCATTTCCTCTTCGTGTATTCAATGAATGCATTCCCACAAGGTACAGCTACTGGCAAAAGTTTCGTTTATTTATCTTATCCCAATATTGTTTAAAGATGCTACAGTATTATTTCAACAAAAAAATGTTACAATTAAAAAAAGTTACAATAAAAAATACTCTGTCCCTTTCAAGCACCACGCAACGCAAAGTTCTTGAGAGCACCTGTAGCATAACGATGCTCTCTAGCTCTTTAACAATTCTGCCGAAGTCTTGCTGGCCCCTCCCGCTATTATGTAGATTGAATGGTCTCAATTAAACTGCAATACCTCACCGAGATGACGGTAATCGGCCGTTGCCAATATCAATGAGCATAATTTAGCGACGAACTTCGGTAATGGCGCCAGATTACACGGAGGGGGAAACTTCCACACTGGTTTTTATGTTTCTCTCCAGCTCTCCCCATCTCCTCAGCTCCCTGTCCCATTTAGCTCTCCCTCTCCCCGTCTCCTCACCCAGCGTATTTTTGTTCCTCCAAAGTTGGGCACTAACGAATTACCGCTAATGTGGCCGTATTAGACTGTACCTTTGTTCTGCCACTAATGACGGCTATGGTTGACTCGTGGATGAATTACCGCTAATGTGGCCGTATTAGACTGTACCTTTGTTCTGCCACTAATGACGGCTATGGTTACTCATGGATGAATTACCGCTAATGTGGCCGTATTAGACTGTACCTTTGTTCTGCTACTATTGACGGTTATGGTTGACTCATGGATGAATTACCGCTAATTTGGCCGTATTAGACTGTACCTTTGTTCTGCCACTAATGACGGCTATGGTTGACTCGTGGATGGTAATCGGGGATATATTTACTCCAAAATTGGGAATGGTGTGCTGGTAGAATCGGCCTTACAGGATCCGGTTCGTTCTGTATCTAAATATATTTTTAGTATGTTACACGCGATTTTTATTTCACGTCACTTCACTCAAATTTTGCTATGATACTTCTTACGACCACAGTGGATACTACGTTGTTCAATCATACTTTATTTGTTAATCTATCAGTTAAATGGTTACTCGTAACGATCGTTCAATGGTTACTCGTAACAATCGTTAAATGGTTACTCGTAACAATCGCTAAATAGTTACTCGTAACAATCGTTAAGTCGTTACTCGTAATAATCGTTAAATGGTTACTCATCACAATCGTTAAATGATAACTCATAAAAATCGTTAAATGGTTACTCGTAACAATAGTTAAATGATTACTCGTAACAATCGCCAAATAGTTACTCCTTACAATGATAAAATGGTTGCTCGTAACAATCATTAAATGTTTGTTCGTAACAATCGTTAAATGGTTACTCAAATCAATAGTTAAATGGTTACTCATAGCAATCGTTAGATGGTTACCCGTAATAATCGCATTTCTTGGATGCGTCACTTCCAAATACGATTACATTATCTTACAGACAGAAACGATGACGCTTACAGCTCGTCATTTGACATCCATTGTCATAAGTATCTCACCTCTGAGATACCAGTGATATACAATGCTAGTCAGACATGTTATTTATCCTGCAATTGTACCTCAGCATTTTCGGCCTTCTTGTTCCCAGATGTACTGAATTATTTGTCCATCTCTCACGCATAACTAACTTGAAAACAATTTTACCACACATTGTTACTTTGTTTCCGTTGCTGCAAGATCGTAGCTGATCCTCTCTGTTGTTATTCATGAAAGCAACTAAAAGTTAGGAAAATAATTACTAAATATTATTGAAGCTAGCAGTAATCAAACGCGTCGCTCGCCATGCACTTCAGTTGTGCTCACGCATTCATTTTATGTCGCTCACAGTCATTGATATGATAAATCGTGTGTACCAGATTTTCTACCAGCTTATTCCCGTGCTTTAGAGGAGCCCTTAATTTTGGTTCTTTAACTTCGTGGAATCTGAATTATTTAAGAAGCTTTTGGCGATACCATTTTTGTTTCCTTCTATACTTTCTGGGTTAGATACCAACTTTGTTTCTGTAAACCTGGGCAATCAGTTATTACACTCAATAGACTCTGATACCAACTGTCTGAAAGGGTTTTATCCTGATTTAAATGCTGAACGGAAGTCGAATATTAAAATGATGACGCTTTTAACAGATTAGACTGCAATACTGAAAATATTATGACGCCTTCGTCTTTATTACACCAGAACCATAGATCACTATTACCGAAAGATGGCAGTTTTTTGAGATTATTACATAGTGAATTTGATGTAATTAGATTCATAAAAAGCTGCTGCGAGGACACAAACAAATGAATTCATCTTGATAAAAAAAATCCTTCCACTCTTTCTGAATTAACGGTAGACGTGGAGGAGCAAGCAGCGTCTTTATTTCTTATGAATATGCCTATAATATTTTTAACTATTGTACCGTTAGTAGACCCAACATCGAAGCTCTTGTTATCGAAATTCAACGGAAAAATATATCTATGATCAAAGCATCAGCTTACAAGGCACCATCAAATAACCTTAATCGATTCATTGAAGAAATTAGATGGGCGAATCCAATTTCAAAACAACATAAAGACTGAGCATTAAATTCTACGTGGAAATTATAATACAGATTTTATGAATTAGTTGAACGGTTATAATGCAGTCGAACTCCTATGCACAATAAACAGCCTTGCATTACAAATATTATTATTCATACCAACTAGAATAGACCAAACCAGAGATCCTGCCACCCTTATAGATAATGGTCATCCTGCCGCCCTTATATAGATAATGGTCGCAAATGCCAGGCGCGTTGGGGATGTGGTTGGTAAACGTAAGGCGATAAATGAGGATGGTGGTTATTTAATTGTTATTGAGGGTCGGGCAGCTTAGTTTGCATCATCCTAAACCTCAAACCGCTGGTTAAAGGCAAAGTCTGCTAATAGTTTTGTTATATATAACATAATGATAATGAGCTCGAGGTAAACCGTCTGATCAACCGCGAACGCACGTGATTTAAGATGCTACGACAGTGTTCGGTTATGACAGTGCTTTCCTACGACAGTGATTGGTTAAGACTATGCTTTCTTACGACAGTGTTCGGTTATGACAGTGCTCTCCTGCGACAGTGTTTGGTTAAGACTGTGCTTTCCTACGACAGTGTTTGGTTATGACAGTGCTTTCCTACGACAATCTTTGGTTAAGACTGTGCTTTCCTACGACAGTGTTCGGTTATGACAGTGCTTTCCTACGACAATGTTCGGCTGAGACTGTCTTTCCTACGACAGTGTTCGGTTATGACAGTGCTTTCCTACGACAGTGTTCGGTTGAGACTGTCTTTCCTACGACAGTGTTCGGTTGACACTGTCTTTCCTGCGACAATGTTCGGTTATGACAGTGCTTTCCTAAGACAGTGTTCGGTTGAGACTGTCTTTCCTACGACAGTGTTCGGTTGAGACTGTCTCTCCTACGCCAGTGTTTGGTTATGTCAGTGCTTCCTACGACAGTGTTCGGTTGAGACTGTCTTTCCTACAACAGTGTTCGGTTATGACAGTGCTTCCTACAGCAGTGTTCGGTTGAGACTGTCTTTCCTACGACAGTGTTCGGTTATGGTACGACAGTGTTCGGTTGAGACTGTCTTTCATACGACAGTGTTCGGTTATGACAGTGCTTCTTTCTACGACCGTGTTCGGTTGAGACTGTCTTTCCTACGCCAGTGTTCGGTTATGACAGTGCTTTCCTACGACAGAGTTCGGTTGAGACTGTCTTCCCTTCGCCAGTGTTCGGTTATGACAGTGTTTTCCAGCGACAGTGTTCGGTTGAGACTGTCTTTCCTACGACAGTGTTCGGTTATGACTGTGCTTTCCTACGAAAGTGTTCGGTTGAGACTGTCTTTCCTACGACAGTGTTCGGTTATGACTGTGCTTTCCTACGAAAGTGTTCGGTTAGGACTGTCTTTCCTACGACAGAGTTCGGTTTTGACGGTGCTCTCCGTTTGTGTGCGTGTGCTGAAATATTTTTAGCGTCAGAGCTGGGCTCCCATCGACAATATTTTCATAACTTTGCCGCATAACTAAGAATTCGAAATATCAAACCTCATGCCTATCTTTGGAATTCTGATTAATGTTTTAATTAATGAACCAGTTGAAAGAACGAACAAATCAAATACAGATTAATAAATGATGTAACAATAGGAAATGCTTATACGTATCATTACTTATACTTATAATTTTATTTGCCCAATAATGATATATTGTCGCTTAGTAGATTTCTCGCAGTCTCTCAACCATGTCCATGTATGCACTATTATCAATTATGGAATGATCTCCGTTATATTCCAGTTGATGTGCAGGCTTTATAAATCAGGATTTATATAATTTAGGTGTATTTGGTTTAGTTAAATTGACATGTTAGTTTGTAAGGATTAGGTTGGATTCGATTCTCTTAATAGCATAAATAACGCCGTCAAATCTGATATTTAAAATAACATAATGTAAACAGCACAATCGTGTAATAAACTGTTATCGGAATTTATTGTCTATACGAATTTCTTAATTCAACGTGCTCCAGCTTCCGACACTCAACTAATAACGAACTTCGCGTACACAGTAAAATAAAAATTGGATGAAATATATTAAGAAACTGGCTAGTTGTATAAATGCTATTTCCTGTGGCCTCTCGTTAACTACTGTCTAACATTGTACATCCTAATAACAACATTTACAACATTTGAACATATATTGACTTCAGTTGTTGTTGTACAGAGGGCTTTGAGGATCTAAAGGCACTGTTGAAATGGATTTTTTACAGCAATCAAGCTCGTGCAAAACAAAATGGTCAAAGTTCTTTATTTTACCTAATTACAGGGAACAAATGGACTAATTTCACTCAGACGTATTTAAAATTTGCCTTAATTTCAATGTAATTTACTAGATTATGTTACGGTGTCCTGACTCACGAGTTGTCATACATTTCTTCCTCATTTATTCAAGTTCATCAAATCACATCACCCATTTCTCATTGTTGAATGCAAGGGCTCTTAATCTCCTCTTTGAGCCTTCACCTCGCCCCGCGGGTGCTGCCTCAGCCTCCCTCACCAGCGACGGAGTGATCACCAGAGTGGGAACCAGGCGAGTAGTGAGTGGGTACCAGCCTTCACCTCGTCCCGCGGGTGCTGCCTCAGCCTCCCCCACTCACCAGCGACGGAGTGATCAACCGAGCGGGAACCAGGCGAATAGCACCCGGGGTGCAGGCCGTGAAATTGAGACACGTGCCGTAGATGGAACCGAACGAGAGACGTGATTATTTTGTAAGTTTCGGGAGCCTTAAGAACCTTAATTTCTTTGACGGGTGATGCTTAGACTGGGCGACCAGTCTCAGGCATTTTTATTTCGCTTATCACATACCGTGTGATTGTATTAATCTTGAACGTTCAATTTTGATTTTATGAATTTTGTTGGCAAAACAATGATTAAAACCGTGTTATTTTATTGCCAAAATAAATATTGAAAAATTTGAGAGCATTAAAAATTCCTTGACTAAACATAAGCGACGCATCTCCCAAAAACGATCTATGTACTTTCTATGTGTTTCTTCTTGTATAAATAATCGATACAAGAATCTCTACGTTAAATTCAATTCTAAAGAGAGAATTCTAGCTTTTTACTTCTTAAACTGTACGAAGAACAATAGAACCGTTGTTGTCGTGGAGACATTGCTCCGATAATCGATACTATGGATAAGAATTGGTCAAACAACTGTGTGCAGAACCAGCTCATCGCACATGACAGTCAAGATTGTTATGAATCAGGATTTGTGAGCTATTACTCATCATCATAAATGTTGCCGATTATTTGGATCGACATTAAAATGCATCGAGAGGGGAAAATCTTTCCGTTCTGAATATTGATGAGAAAAACTTGTCGACCAGTCTTAGACTTAATAATCTCGATGGGCGAAAGAACTTCCCGTGCAATGGTTAGGCATGAGTGATGAATGAGTGATGAATGATTGTGAATGAAAGGTTTTGACGCGGCCTTGTTGCGTTCTCCCGCCCTTGAAGTCACGTTGACATATGGGATGGATGTGTATTAGGGGACGGCCGAGAATTATGACGGAGCAAGAGTGAACCCGTGAAAGCTGTCGGGCCACGTTGCTGACACTGATCTCGAAGGGTGTGATGTGCGTCTTGCCGTCAGCCACCCTCCTTCCGGGGGATTCGGCCTTCCGTCTCGATTAGTCTCTATACTCCTTAATACGAGCAACATTGTTTGTTTATCAACAGAGTTAACAAATCAATAAGTTTCAAGAAAATTGGTGTCCGAAATAAATAGAGATAAATTAAGAAATCTCACTAACATTTGTTTACATCAGAACATCCTGAACACGCTGAATGCTCCAAATATCCCCAATTGCTTCCTAAAGTTGACTTCCGCATGAATGCAGTCGTAATTAAACCACCTCATTAACAGTTAATGAGTTCCGGTGCTCGCCTTATAGGCTGCAGGGTTCGGGCGACTTTTAGGCGCATATTTACTGGCTAAAACTGAACGGGCCAAACTTAGACTCCTAACGGCAAAAAATCTTTAGGATTGAACTACAAATATTCTGTAGTGATAGATGATTTGTACTCAATGAAATAAACTGCGTTCCTATGAAAATCGGTGTTAAAATAACAATTTGGCGCATAGTCTTTGCAAGTATTTATTACATCTCTCTGTAGATAATAGACACTCATGGTAGGACAGTCATTTAATGTATTACATCTCAGTACAGATGAACGACACTCATGATTGGACAGTAATTTTATTTATTACATCTCTCTATAGATAATAGACTCTCATGATAGGACAGTCATTTAATTTAGTACATCTCTCTATAGATAATAGACACTCATGATAGGACAGTCATTTAATGCATTACATCTACTACAGATAAACGACACTTATGATAGACAGTAATTTAATTTATTATATCTCTCTACAGATAAACGACACTCTTGAAAGGATAGTAATTTATTATATCATGTCTCTCTACAGATAAACGACACTCGTGAAAGGACAGTAATTTAATTTAATACATCTCTCTTTAGATAAACGACACTCATTGTAGGACTGTCATTTAATTTATTCAATCTCTCTACAGATAAACGACACTCATGGTAGGACAGTCATTTAGTTTATTACATCTCGCTACGGATAAACGACACTCATGATAGGACAGACATTTCATTTATTACCTCTCACTGCAGATATATGATACTCATGAAAAGACGGTGCTTTAATTTATTACATCTCTCCACAGATACACGACACTTATGATAGGACTGTCATTTAATTTATTACATCATTCTACAGATAATCGACCCTCATGATAGGACACTTATTCAATTTATTACAGCGCTATACAGATAAATGACACTCATGACATTTCAGTCGTGTTGGTAATCAATCAATACTCTTTTTGAGGTAATTTTACAAAGAAAATTAGCGCACAGTACAAATCTTCTGATGGCAGTCGTCCTCCCAATTAGAAGACAAATAATATTAACTCTAGTGCTAGCCGTCATACACTAATTAGGATAAACGATCAATTATTATAATTTGAAGCATGATTATTTACAGGAGTGATTATATTGTTATCGATGCCATAATTTTTAAAGATTAATCAAAATATTTATTTAGTAATGCTTTGCCGCAACCTATGAATTCAATACATTCCATTGAATATTTAGTGAATGAACAGCGTGTGCAATATGTGCCAAACGTCTTCAGAAATTAAATGACGGGCTAAGTGGATTCATGTCTATTGTCATGTTTTTGAAATTATTTGACAATTGTAACTGGTTTGAAATGACACTATTTGTTTGACTGGCAATTAAACTTTGTGCCGAATATCTGTATAATGGTAGTATACTAATTTAATAGTGTATTAAAATAGTAATTAAAATCCCTTCGAACATTCATGGGACCTCCGTTATACTGTCGAGGCAGAGTGTGACAAATCCACGGTTTAATTTCGGCCCAGTTCAACCATTTTAAAAATATAAGTTTACTGCACAATTAATTATTTGAACCAATCAACACTGATAACACAGAGATCGTAGAGAAACGCTTATATGTGATGAATGTGTTTGAATGCTTGAACATTTGTGTTCAAATCGGACTCGCTTTTATAAATCGAGATCTAGACATTCGTTCAATTGAACTTTCATTAAATTCAATTGCAAAAAATTGGAGGCACATTCCTAGCTTCCTCGACAAGCCGAGAAATCAATTTCCATCAACGCAAACTGGAGTGTGAGAATAGATGCACCGGCGAAAAGAATGTCGTATCATCAAAATATGTCAACATAGTGATCCGATTAATAAAAATATGTTCTTCATTGTTTGTGACGACGGATTGAACCGAGTAGAGTGACGTCACGAAATGGCTTAACGTTAATAAAGGTAGTTTTGGCATTCATTTAACCGGTGCCAGAATATCTTGAATTATTCTATACAAAACCAAAAGTGTCATTTCCAGTACAGCCACCAAGATTTTAGATCTACGTTATAAAATTATTCCACTGATCGATTGTTTATATGGATTTTTTTAAATAATTTTTTAGCGAAAAAGAATAAATAAAAAATCCGTTCAACTAATTGATCAGTGGTATAATTTTATAATGTATACCTAGAATTAAAATAATGGAAAGTATCTGACACCAAAAAATGTATCTATATGGACACTCCTGGGAATAAAAAAACATAGGAGCATAGATATAGATAACATGATAAGCTCAATAAGCTCATAAAATATCGAATGAAGTATGATATCGTAAAGGTGCTAACTATCACTATCAAACATTGATATTCTAAAGCAAAGTGTCTATTCAATGAGTGTACAAAAATGTCGTGTCATTTGATAATTTTATCCACAATCTTCACTATCCCATTTGTTGCTCTGTTGTTGTCCCTCCCCATGCATGGGTACCGCACGCACCATTCACTATACAAGAGGAAGCGTCTGTGAGACACTCCTCCTAATGTTGACCCTAATGTTAGGTAGGACTTAATGACGATTAATTTGTGACACACGAATAATTGCATTACCATAAAACAGACTGTCAGATGGCACTGCGATCAAAGGATTTTGGCAGATCGTGTACTCATCGACAGGAAATTCACCATTTATATTTTTGTGTCTTCAATTTTGAGAAATTTTCAATCAAAATCACTCAACGTTATTGCAAAAATTTGACTTGAAAATATCTTAGGAGATCATTTTTGTAAGCAATTGTTAGCATATTTGGGAGAGAGGTATTTATCACAGACTGGTTTCCTATCCAAAATATGGTTGGCATTTGTTAGCTCGGGTCTGATTATTTCAATTTTACTATGACGTTTTTAATCAGAAGGGATCAGAATGGCTAAATCGTGCGCCATTCGTACGTTACGACCAATTACTCCTAATCTATAGGGATAAGCAATAACACATTCATCTCCAGTTACCCAATATGCCGTACAATCTGTCCCCACAAAGGCCAGTAATTCCTCGACTACTCACCTCACATCATGCCATCTCCTCGCTACACGTCCCTTCTATAATCCTTTACACACACCTCACACCCTCCCATTGCCTCCCCACCACACTCATCCCCGACCCTCCCATCTTTCTCTAAAGGATCTATACGACACATCCACCCTTGATTGGTAGGACTCCATCCATGGAGGAAGGGATGCATAGAGGGGTAGTGATTGGGAAACGAATCCCTGCAAGTGGCAGGGGAACTCGTCATCATGGGGTGAGCCGAGAGGAAACCGCTACAATCTGTCATATTCTTGTGTGGGATGAAAATGTAGGATTCCCATGTTGAAAACTAATGTTCTGAAGTACATTCAAGTACTCGTGCTTTTTGATGTATGATAAAAACAAAATGACGACACAATATTAATGTTATTAACAACAATGATAATAATTGTCTTTATTAAAGCGCTCATCAGCATGATAAAAGATACATTAATACAGTTTAACCGAAAATTCCTCCCATTACATCCAAGTAACACGCCGAAAAAACACGTGAAAACAATGTATGAGTTAAATACAATATATCAATATATATGTTAAGTTATTAACCAGCATGACATGATACTTTTTACGTCCCGTTCCCATGAAAGTATGTGTATAAAAAATATTATTTCAGAGATTCTCAAGAGCGCAGTTCTGAACCCTTCGGCTGAAGCCTGCAACCGCAAATCGCACTTGTTCCTTGCTCATTTCTGCCGTGACTTTGTTTGGCAGTTTCTTCTGTCGCCTGCTTGCGGTCGTGAACAATGGATTCCATCTCTCCACAAAACATTATTCGAGCTATCTGAGGTCAGGACTATGAACTGGCCATGGCTGGTTCGTTCGGCGGCTGATTACTCGCTCCGGAGCAGTGAGCAGAAAGAGCCCGTCCAGTTTATTGTAGACTTCCACCAGCCAATCAGCTCCGAGAAGTACCTCAATCTCTTAAAGAAAAAAATGTTACCATCTTCCTGGATGGTTCTAGCTCACTTCAGGGACGTATTCTAATCAGATATCCAATGTGCTGATGACATTGAGCGAGATACGTCACGGCAGATATAAAATAAGGAAACATTATTTAAATTAAGGTCGAGATATGTGTACACCTGCAGTATTCTGACCCACCATTTTTTTAATAGTGATAATTTTCATCCTTCACTGTACTTCGGATAGTCTCCAACAGTGGATTCATTAGATTTCAGGATGTGAGCCTTTGGTCAATGGTTACTGTCGCCCGTTCTTCTATACAGTTAATAAAACGATTAAATATTCCCCCGTTGAAAGATTTTTGGGGATTGCTGATACTTTTTTCAGTGGAGCCCGGCAGTACAACGGTTACTTCACGGGAATTCCGTTTTTCTACACCTGTGAAAAATAAAGTGGGGTCTTGTCACTTTTGATGGCCGATTTGATATAATCTAAGAGTAATTTTTTTAACGATCAATGACATGCAAAAGAATGTTCATTGAGTCTGATGATCTTACATGCACTCGTATAACCCTGATTTTTGTAGTCCTTGGTGAAACAAAGTTAAAAAAAATCGACGTCTATTTTCCGGACATCATATAATTATTTATCATGTGAAAAAAATACCATAAATATATATTTTTAGCAGTAATATTGACTCTGATATACTGACTCTGATATATTGACTCTGATATATATTTGTAACAATTTATTTCCAAGTTTTTTTTACAGTAGTACAATACTGGGCTTATTGATGGCAGAGCGTCACAATCAGTACGGGATATCCAGGTGGTCTTTGGCAAGATCTAGTAAGTGTTTTCATTACATCGTCGTGTATTTTCCACTTGGAAATGTATTGGGATTTGTCACAATAGCAATAAAGCCAGTTTAGGTCAATCTCGCACCATATTTTGATATGATTTATCACCTTTCACAAATACCAGCCGTTGTGTGGCGTTGGGTCAATTTACAGAAATGTGCAGCCTCCCCAATGTTTCACAGTTGACTAAGGTTAACTTGGTTAAATTACCGAAAAACAGTGCATTTCTTGTTGTGGAAACGGAGTTATGAAAACATCTAAGCCAAAAAAGTTTCTTCACTTGGCAGAAAACCGAATAATCTTATTGATTAATTAAATTAATTGAACAATTACTTCTAGTTTACAATCTCCGTTCCATGATAGCCAGAAAGGTCCGTCGTAGTTGACGGGTGTTGCAGGCCCAAGAACGATGACAATTGTTGGACACTGATGGGCTCCTTCTTTGACGAACCTCACAATTGTGTCACCTTTTTGCCGTAGTTACTCAACTGAATAAAGATGAATCTTTTATATGGTGTGCCACATTCATAAATTTTTACTCCATTTATGAAGATGGACAAACCAAGCAGGAAAAACTCCTGCAATACACCAATACGACCAATATATTTGGTCTCTTTCAATGCACTAATACGACCAATATACTTCCTCCTCTGCAATACACTAATTCGACCGATACATTTGGTCTCCTGCAATACATTTATGCGACTCATACATTTGGTGACCTGCAATACATTTATGCGACTCATACATTTGGTGACCTGCAATACATTTATGCGACTCATACATTTGGTGACCTGCAATACATTTATGCGACTCATACATTTGGTGACCTGCAATACATTTATGC
>SDVV010026116.1:0-12311 GCA_016164225.1 Gammarus roeselii | reverse complement strand
TCTGAGTCACTAACAAATAACAAACATCCTAACCAATACATTCGATAAAAGATTCAAATATCTAGTCATCCTATATCTAATTCCTTCATAAATAACATATATCCTAATTATTATTTATCTAATACCTTCACTAAAAGCATACATCCAGTCCTAATATATAAGTACAGTGTCAGAGAAGTACAGCGCCTGAGTCACTAACAAATAACAAACATCCTAACCAATACATTCGATAAAAGATTCAAATATCTAGCCATCCTATATCTAATTCCTTCATAAATAACATATATCCTAATTATTATCTATCTAATTTCCTTCAATAAAAAGCATGCATCCTAAATCCTTCACTAAAACGCAAGCATCCTAAATCCTTCACAAATAACATACATAGAGTCACTAATAATCCAGGGCGACTTTCGTACCCCTGTTTTCGCACCCCTGTTTTCGCACCCCTGTTTTCGTACCCCTGTTTTCGCACCCCTGTTTTTGCAGTACCGTTTTTGCACCCCTGTTTTTGGACATGCGTTTTTGCAGTCATATACACTACTAACATTGTGCCCCACAAAAAAACAATAAAGACATCATATTATGAAAATCATGCAGATATAGCAGAATCATTCAATGAGTCCTTCGCCAACGTTGGAAAGCACACATACGAAGAGGTAATGAACGAACACAACAAAATTTCCTCGGTGGTTCACGAAACACCGGTAATGCATTAGCTAACTCGGTTCACAGTTCCATCTCAAAACGACTCATCCACCACGAAGGGCCAAATATGAACTCCGAGCCCGGTAAACAGTTTGGAAATTATCACGGCTATTAACGCGTTTAAAAAAAAAATCTTGTGGAAACGATGGAATATCATTACAACACCTCAAACAAGGGTTAGAAATTATTCTGCCGTATCTCCAGCTGCTCATCAACACATCCATTGCAATAAATACCTTCACTCAAAATTGGAAACACGCGCTAATCAAAGCTATCCATAAAAAGGGGGAGGTAAACGACCCCACGTATCATAGACCCATAAGCCTCCTACTAGTAAATTCAAAAATCTTGTAAAAGATTATTGCACCTCAACTCCTTGACTACCTAGAAGAAGCAAACCTAATCAGACTGTCAATATGCATACGGACGTAAGACCTCTACTGAAGACGTGCTACTGAAAATCTCCGAACTCGTATACTCGTGCTGCTGGACCTCTCCAAAGCATTTTACAATGTAAATCACGACATTTTTGCTGCAAAGACTGTTGCAGCTGAACATCCAAACAGCCTGGTTTGAAAGCTATATAAGGTATTGGTCCCAGTCTGTCGTGTTAGATGGGAAGATAACCTCTTCTCCATGACCGGTAAATTTCAGGGTGCCACAAGAATCGATTGTCGGACCGGTTCTCTTCCTTTCGTTTATCAATGACATAAGATGTGCAAGCCCTCTCGACAACGCCAGAATGACATTATACCCAGACGATGTTCAATTGTTGTTCGTTAGACCGGCAAACGAATTAGAAAACCTGAGGAAGGATGCAGAAGCAGCGCTGACCCACGTAAATGATTGGTATTTTTCAAATGGGTTCAAAGGTAATACAAGTAAAACACGGGGCATTATTCTGGGATCCAAAACAAATACCCGGAGAGTTCCCGATAATTTTGCTGTTGATTGTATGCGCGCAAAAATTTCTCTTGACAACAGAGTTAAAAGTCTGGGAAAGTGGCTTGATCCCAATATGACATTTGGACATCATTTCGATAAGCTCTGTTCCAATCTGAATGGTACACTCGTGTTCCTCAGTCGAACGAAGAAATAACTCGACTTCAAACTACTGCCCTACCATATGGAGTGAGTGCACGAAAACATTACTCTCAGACATTTAACGCTGCTTAAACTTCGTCGCAGAAGAACCTCACGATGGGAAATTTAGAAAGATCAACCACGTGACACCAATTCTTAAGAAACTGGGGTGGCTGAACATCTAGGAAAGACTAGAGTTAGGTGAAACAATACGAGTTTTAAAATTCAGAGCAAGCTTCCCTGTTCAAACGGTGTTGCGGTGACAACTCGGAAAGCGGCCCAATAACGATCAACAAGGAATGTAAATAATATTGACGGTAGTGTAAATGTCACCTAAACGCAAATGTGAAGGAATGAGATACGAAAAAATAGAGTTAGTTTTGGTGGGGTTGGAGTTGGCCGGAGTTAGCGGCGGAAGGCGGGAGACGTGACCGGACCTGATTTTGGCGCCTGAGTCGGCTTACGGGTGGGGGCGAAGGGGCGGACGGATGGTCAGCCTATATTTGTTAATAGTTTGTTAATAGGTTATGTAAACAGAACGTTTACTTATAGGTATTTGCATTTCAATGCTGGGCATACTGTATTGCAATTCCATTGCAGGTCATGTTGCATATATGCATTTTCAATGCTAGTCTTCTGAATGTTTAGGGGTATTGATAACATACACTTATGAGGTTATTTTTATCGATAATAAATCAAACAGTTACATAATAATTTACATACAGTATTAAACATTAAAAATCTCACACTTTCTGGACACGTTCATGATGATTTTTTCAACCTCGGTATCATTTCTTCGTCGTTCGCTATTGATCAATTTACACGTGGCATAGATTCAATTAGTTTAATGTTATTTTTCTACGATTGCATTGTCAGTACTTTTGCGCTCCGTTATACTTACTCATGCAGTAACTCCTTCTTTCGTTTTCTCTGTTTTGAGCAACGCACACATAGAAAAGAATACCAAATAAACAGAAGACTGAAACATTCCTTCGAAAGGAGAAAAAAAACGAAAGCTTAGTTTGTATATTTCAGTTGTGTATGTTCTCAGTAGAGTTTTCATCTTCAATGCAATCTGTTGCTAATTTTATACAATATCTGAATATTACGATATATTACGTCTGTGTGTGCAATATAGAACATTATTTCAGGGATAATTTAGTCAAATGTTGAATATATTCAGTGTTTTGAATATCTTCTCACATCCTGGTACAACGTTTGACGTGAATATTATAGATATAAAAGATTCCATTTGTTACAAACTTAGTCTTGTTGTTACTTAATTGTATATTTAGAATATGAACATACTTCAATGTTTTGGAGGAGTTAGAGTGTCCCCTAGGCAAAAGCTCGCTGGTGCATGTTTATTTGTATAAGTAGACTGATTTACTATGATGGATATCCTCAGGGTACACTAACACTACAGGGTAAAACGGATAATTTAATACGTGACGTCAGAATCACGTTGTCTGACGTCATGGCCCCGCCCTGACTGCCCGCGACGTCACTGGAGCAATACAGCGAATATTGGCATATCCAGGCTAGTCATTTTAGGCTCAAAACTTTCAGGTATTCAAGTAGTTTATTTTTATTTAATAGAATTAAACAAGCCATCATCTTGAAAAACAGATCTCCAATATTTTGCATTGGCACAATTTTTGAGCAAACACTAACCAATTGAATACAACAAAGCAGTTTATAAAGGTAGGAAAACAGTTTTTCTCAGTTGGCTGAAATGACAAACTAAAACTTTGTTTACTTTTCTTGTGTGCTTCTTGTATAAAAACTTTGTTGTGTTATTTTTTGTACATCAGACAGTGGAGATACTTGTTAATCTATGGAGATCAGAGGTATTTTTTGACGAAATCCAGTATAATTTAATTTTGCAACTAACGAATTTTAGGACACCAATATTCTTTTATCGTTGTATAAATCTGGAAGCAAGGCGTTTGTATGCGTTTTCAAAGGAACTCTCATCAAAATGAGCCGAGCACATTCGCGCTTTGTTCAAATTAAAGACATCGTGACTGTCTGTAGCCAGCAGCCACCGTTTTCTCATGGCGTCAGATTTAGGAAACCTGAAAAACTGAACTTTTTCTTGTGAGAGACAACCTCGGTTCTTACAACCGTGCACTGCGCAGCATGGCATAATGAAACTAGTCGCTTCAAGAGTTTAAGTCACAAATAAATGACGGAACACCGAATTGCCGTTTTGGCACCAGTGACACCAAAAAACGATCACGCGGAGGCTGCCATAGGTAAAAATCGTTGTAATCAAATTAGCACCATAATAAGCAGCAAGTGATCATTTATCCGGTTTACCCTGTAGTGTTAGTGTACCCTGGATATCCTAGTGAATTACAATTTATAATATCGGTTAGGGAAGAGTAGAGAATCTTATTTGGCTATTTTTATAATTATTGTTGTATGATTTTTTTTTTACACGATAATCATAGGAATGTATGTTTAAGAGGTGTAAATACGTACTGCATCTTTGCGAAATTTCGTCATTGATCCCTAGCAAGTGTGTGGTTCCACGTTTTGGAAGACGATTTACTGGATGGATGGGTCCTGGTGTAGAGGAGGCTTACACTCTTTGGTGGTCATTTGGAGTTCGTCCAAGTTCAATGTGATTTTGTAAGTTTTTGCGGATGTCGGTTTCAATTTCTGTGTGCTTGTTATAGAGGTTATCCGACAAGCTGCTAATCGTTGTAGGGATTTTTTTCAGGTCGTCAGTGAACAGATAGGCCTGATGTTGTGCAAAAAAAGCATGCAATCGCATTATAATAGCTAGCTGCATACCGAGATTGGAGTCAGTGTTACGTTGAGTGTAAGAGGAGCAGGACGGCTCATCCTCAAATAGACAACAATGAATGTTCACGTGGCAAAAATTTGTTTACGTGTTTTGGAAGAATAAATCTCCGAAGATGATATAAGTCGGATCGAACAAAATATCAGTTATCTCAGAATGGGTAAAACATGAATCAAAATAGTGGGAGATAGCGTTCATATATGGATGAAGAAAAAAAGAAGTCGGCTTTGGGTAGCTAATGTCGACGGGTTACAGTCGTACGTAACAAAGTTCAAGGGAAATAAGAAAGCAAATCTTGAAATTGATATGATGATCCAAGTGGAAATATGTCATCATGACTGTAATAAAGCTGAGGTAGTGGGAAACTAATTTTATCTAAGAACAAAAGAAAATCTGGAAAGTATGCAACAATTCCTCAAAGATGAAGATCAGAAAGACTTTGAATTGGAGAAGTGTCGAAAAATTAAGGTTCAAGAAGAAGAAACACTACATTTGTGGACTCACGGGAACGGAACAGCCTTCGGTATTTGCATCAAAGATATGCTAGAGTATATGAAGGATTTTGATAGAAAACTGAAACATAGTGATGATGGGTATGGGTGGATGTACGAACCATGCTTTTAAAAATCAAAAGAACGAGTTAGAGAGTATTGATGAATCCAGCAACATCTGTAATTAATACTAATAATGCAGCAATAAACCATGTCAATCCTTAATCAAATGTTTATATTATCCTATAACTCAAAGGTTAAGCAATGAATTGCATACATCGTGTCAGTCGGAGGTAACATCGAATTGTCAAAATCAGTATAAGAATATGTTTCACGATATGAAACGAAACTCAGAACGTTGCTAGTGACAAATTTAAACATTGCCATAAACCTATCTTGGGGGTGAATGTTCTAGATGTGTTACAGATTGGTAGGATATAATTCAGAGTTAGATCAGATCTTACTCAGTCAAGATTGTGATTCTGTTGTGGAAGGATGGGGTATAGCTTGAGACGTCGTTTGTTCGAAAGTAATGGGGTAACGGGGGTTTGTAATCCGTGCAAAAAAATAAATAAAGTTTAATAAACATTAATCCACGAGTAATGTGTGGCGACATCTGAAACGAAGTCATCGTCATGAATATGAAAAATATAGGAAAGAAAAGGCAAATCAACCGTGCAAGTCGTCAAAGGATGTAGTGTCGGGAGATATTGAAGTAAATGTGGGAAACCTAGTATGAGACGAAGTGTTCGTTTGTGTGAAACTGAATACAAATATGAAATACTTGTATCATTCAAACCATCTAAGTTTGAAAATCTGATCTCTCTGCTAGCTAATATGGGTCAAGAGTAACCACAAAGTAAAAAGAATTAGATGAAAGTTTTTATGTAGAACCGTGTGAAGGGGTTAATATGTATATATCAATGACTGAATACCATACATAACATTAGGTTAGGTTATGTTTTTGATGGGTGTGAATAACATGTTAAAGTGATGTAGAATTGTGTCAACTCAAAAAATATGAATCGTATGGAAAATAGCTATAACAATCAAACAAAGATGTAATTACCTATGAAAAAGGATGAAATTCGCTAGATCAAAATTGGAAGTGTGTATCAACACTGCAAAGGATAGATCAAAATGCAGAGTCGAGTGAAGCTATTTGTTATGCAATAATCCTAAAACACTGAAAATCATATGCAAACATGAAAAGTCGATCGTAAATATATAATTATTGGATAGAATAGGTAAGGTTAGGTTAGGATGATTAGTTCTTATAACCTAACATGCCGTGAAGCTGATCCGCATTAAATATCTTGTAACACAAGTAGGGATGTTGTTCTAAGGGGAAAATCACAGATCGGAGGTTAAATGCTACAGATGTTAACCGACGCTGTATATGCATACAAATGTGTGTATGTGTCTACATTGTGTGATATTAAAAAAAACTGCGTAAAATAGAGCCATGTGGAGGGATTTGATATGATTATATCATAAATCGATAAATAAATATCATACGTAAGCAGGAGCTCTCGAACGAAGACACATAATGCTTGGTTAAGTTAGTTAGGTTAGGATGGCTAGATCTTTTGACTAGAAGCGGATCCACATTAAATATCTTATAACAAATAAAAACAAGAGACTATTTTCCAGTGAAGCAAAATGCTTTAGATGTTAACCGATTCTGTATAGGCATACAAAATTTGTGTGTGTCGGCATCAATCATGTATGCGCCTTTATTAGCCCTGCATATGCCGGCATATGTCTTCATCAACCGTGAATACGCCTACATTATACCGGCATATGCCGGCATCAACCGTGTATATGCCGTACATTATATCGGCATATGCCGACATATGCAGGCATCAACCCTGTATGTTCATGTTAAAGTATATATAAAATTGGAATCAATTTATTCTCAATTATTTAACTGCCCGCTTTTGTTGTAGAAGGATGTCGCCAAGTTTGATATGGAAATTTTTTATCAGAGAGGATAATACGGAATGTATTAATTTGTAGTGCGGAGATAAAATTAAGCAAATCAAGATCCACGTTCGGGTTTTGGCAAAATCTCAAAAGTCAACATTATCTTGGATATGATAATCTTGAAAATGGACGAGAAAATACAAGCTCTATGGACGAAAAAGGCGTATTGATAGAACATAATAAACCGGACCTGAGTGTCCGAAATAATGAGATAGACAGTGCTCAGCAGGATGCGAACAGAAAAGAAAGTGCTTTACCTCGAACATCCAAACGTAGAACTTATAAAGATTGGATGAAATGGGGGGAGTACACCCAAACCTTAGACGAAATTGAATATGAGGAAAATATGTGAAAAACGTGGGATACTTTGTGTGAAATTGACACCAGTACCAGTGGTAATGAAACGTGTGATAGTGATACCGAGGAGATATCATGTCAAGAAAAACCTGCTAAAGTTGAAGGAAACCGAATTATCAAATGAGGTAATGAAACGGTATCAAGTATGAGAAGTGTAGAATTGTAGAATAATATATAATGTATATCTGATTTTGTTTCAAAATTGTTGGTAATGAAACGTGAAGAGAGAATCATGTCTCGAACGTTTATGTGCTAAGAGATTTATGCATGTTTCGGAACTCTGTGGGAATATAGTTAATGGGAATGTTGAAAATACCTGAAAATATTCGATGTCATAGAAATGCCACTCTAATTTAAAAATTAGCGTCGAGAAAAAGCTCGCTGAAGACTATAAACAAAGTTTTGGTTACAAGGTTAGGATTGTAAATGTTGCATACCCTCTTCCCATAGGTATCCGTCTATCTAAAATGTGTACTAAGGGCAGCAGTCTACTAACGAGCGATTACCTAACATTACTTGAAATTAATCGATATTCCTGGACTTGGAACAAGCAAAGTGAAAAAATATTTAATATGTAGGCCCACAAATTGCTTAAGACTGGTAAAATTACAGAGTCAAGTGGATAGATTAGATATGAATAAATCTTAAATCAATGAAGAAATACCTCACATAAGTATGTAAACGGGGGGAAAATATGTTAAGATAGGTTAGGATGGGTTAGGCTTACGGCCCTTCTACATCACAAACCTTAAGTGAACAATGCTCAAGGGGATATTGTGCATTGTCGAACTGATACTGATAAACTTTTAAGTGTATAAAGTGCAAACGAATCACAAACATTTATAGAAGTAAGACATGCCTGAATAAGCATCTAGTAAAGACATGCAAACGGATAACATAAGTGAGATGTACATTAAATTATTGAAGAAATTTAACACTAACACTCTGCACAAATCCAGTAGGTTTGCTCTCCAAGACGACATGGAACCGAACCCAAATCCAGTGTCAAGAGGTAAAACATATCAATATTTTGGATCATTACATGAAATAAAGCGTACTTTATACCCAACATTCCATGAAATTATGCGAATTTATATCAAATACAGATATATTCATATGATAACCAATCAAAATATGCAACAACAACTGTACAATACCTACATAAGATTCTCTACTCTACCCTAACCGACAATGATTAACTATTATATACGGTGTATCCTACTACACCCTGGTGATAAATTCTACACCAATATCCCATGTTATCTGGTTCATGACTAAGATCGTATACTAATAACATAACAGCATAACAGTCATACCAAAAATATCTGACATTTAACACTCAGTTCATGCATAACAAATAATAATTTTACGGTAACCGTTCAATCTGAAAGAATTCCTAAGCTTTACTACAATATGATATCAATAAAAGGACAAAATCGAAGCCCACTGTGCCATAACAACGAACTCTACAATGCTTTACTAGGTCACTTCTAAGCAATCTACCACTGATATATAATAAATTTAGAGGTAATACCCAGTCACGGTACAATACCTCAGACATATCATGCATCTGTTTAGTCCATCGTCTCTGAATTACTTCGAGCAAAGTCACATCCTGGACATAACCAAGAATATATACACAGGTACAGTGGTCAAAAATGGGCCTGACATGATTCTCATAAAGTGTGTGACCATAAAAAGCTAGGCTTCTGTTCACTGATGACCTAAGTAGATCCCTACAACGATCAGCAGCTTGTCGGATAACCTCTCTAACAAACACACGGAAGTTAAGACCGACATCCACATGAACTTACAAAATCACATTGAACTTGGACAAACTCCAAATGACCACCAAAGAGTGTACGCCGCCTCTACACCAGGACCCATCCATCCAGTAAATCGTCTTCTAAAACGTTAAACTACTTACTTGCTAGGGATCAATGACGAAATTCCACACAGATGAAGTACGTCTTTACACCTCTTGAACATACATTCCTATGATTTTCATGGAAAAAAATCAAACAACAATAGCTAAAAAATAGCCAAATAAGATTCTCTACTCTGCCCTAACCGATATTAAAAATTCTAATACACAAGGGTATCCCATCATAGTAAATTGGTCTACTCATACAAATAAACATAACACAACGAGCTTTTGCCTATGGGACACTCTAACTTCTCCAAAACATTAAAGTATGTTCCTACACTAAATAAACAATTAAGTAACATAACGACTAAGTTTGTAACAAATGGAATCTTCTATATCTATAATATTCACGGCAAACATTGTACCGGTATGTAGATACAAACGAAATATATCCTAATATTCCGATATTGTATAAAATAAGCAACAGATTGCATTGAAGATGAAAACTCTACAGAGAACATACAAAACTGAAATATACATACTAAACTCTCGGGTATTTCTCCTTTCGAATGAATGTTTCCGTCAGCTGTTCATTTGGTATCTTCTTCTATGTGTGCGATAGCTCACAACAGAGAAAACGAAAGAAGGGGTTACTGCAGGAGTAAGTAAAACAGAGCGCAAAGGTACTGACAATACAAGCGTAGAAAAATAACATTAAACAAATTGAATCTATGCCACGTGTAAATTGATCAATAGCAAACGACGTAGAAATGATACCGAGGTTGGAAAATTCATCATGAACGTGTCCGGAAAGTGTGAGATTTTTGAATCTATAATGCTGCATGTAAATTATTATGTAATTTTTATCAACACCCCTAAACATTCTGAGGACTAGCATTGAAATTGCATATATGCAACATGACATGCAATGTAATCGCAATACAGTATGCCCAACATTGAAACGCAAATACCTAAATGTAAACGCTCTGTTTACATAACCTATTAACAATTTAATAACATAAATAAGCAGACCTTCCGCCCCCCCCCCTCACGTTAGGTGATTCAGGCGCCAAAATCAGTTCCGGTCGCGTTGCCCGCCTTCCGCCGCTGACTCCGACCAACCCCTACCCCACCAAAACTAACTCTAATTATTCATATCTCATTCCTTCACATTTGCGTTTCGGTGACATATACGCTACTATTGACACAGAGTTCATGAGAACAAAGATCTGGGCCAAAGTTTTCACTATTTCAGGTCCAAAACGTTTCAACAAGATACCAGCTGACATTCAGAGTTGCGCAACCGTATCTTCTTTCAAGCAGAAATATACCACACTACTGCTTGCTCGCAGGCAGGGGCAGGCAGAGTCAAACAAATGACGACAATTAACACGAAACTGGTAACATAAAATTATATTTTTCAGCTCGTTTAGAGCATCAACACCATCACACTATCAACAAAACACTAACATAACCTCGCATACTATGTTCCTCTAATCTCTCTTTGTATCTGTCTTCAAACAAATGGTAACTGCCAACTCAAATATGGCTGCACTGTTGCCGAATCCTGCAATTTCATCCCCAGCCTGCTCTGTCCCTATTGACTTTTATTATTATTGATAGTATTGTTATTCTAATTTCATATTAATTTTGTTTGATAATACGCAGTTCTATGTCTGTATCTGTATCTGTAGATCTGTTTCTTTTGCAGAGTTGTAGAGTTCGTTGTTATGGCACAGTGGGCTTCGATTTTGTCCTTTTATAGATATCATATTGTAGTAAAGCTTAGGAATTCTTTCAGATTGAACGGATTCCGTAATATTATTATTTGTTATGCATGAACTGAGTGTTAAATGTCAGATATTTTCAGTATGACTGTTATGCTGTTATGTTATTAGTATACGATCTTAGTCATGAACCAGATCACATGGGATATTGGAGTAGGATTTATCACCAGGTTGTGGTAGGATACAGCGTATATAATAGTTAATCATTGTCGGTTCGGGTAGAGTAGAGAATCTTATGTAGGTATTGTACAGTTGTTGTTGCATATTTTGATTGGTTATCATATAAATATATCTGTATTTGATATAAATTCGCATAATTTCATGGGATGTTGGGTATAAAGTACGCTTAATTTTATGTAATGATCCAAAATATTGATATGTTCTACCTCTTGACACTGGATTTGGGTTCGGTTCCATGTCGTCATGGAGAGCAAACCTACTGGATTTGTGCAGAGTGTTAGTGTTAAATTTCTTCAATAATTTAATGTACATCTCACTTATGTTATCCGCTTGCATGTCTTTACTAGATGCTTATTCAGGAATGTCTTTCTTTTATAAATGTTTGTGATTCGTTTGCACTTTATACACTTAGAAGTTTTTCAGTAATTCAGGCTTTGCTATGAGATTGCGTTCCAATTCAGAATATCTGACTTATTCGACCATGCACAATATCCCCTCGAGCATTTTTCACTTTAGGTTTGTGATGTAGAAGGGCCGTAAACCTAGCCCATCCTACCCTATCGTAACATATTTTCCCCCGTTTACATACTTATGTGAGGTGTTTCTTCATTGATTTGAGATTTATTCTTATCAAATCTATCCTCTTGACTCTGTAATTTTAATCATCTTTAGCAATTTGTGGGCCTACATTTTATACATTTTTTCACTTTGCTTGTTACAAGTCCAGGAATATCGATTAATTTCAAGTAATGTTAGGTAATCGCTCGTTAGTAGACTGCTGCCCTTAGTACACATTTTAGATAGACGGATACCTATGGGAGTAGTGTATGCAACACTTTCAATCCTAACCTTGTTACCAAAACTTTGTTTATAGTCTTTTCTCGACGCTAATTTTAAAATTATTGTTGCATTTTTATGACATCGAATATTTTCAGTTATTTTCATACTGGCGCCAACATTCCCAGTCACTATATTCCCTTAGAGTTTGTACGTGTACATATACCGTTTTTTTATGTATGTATGTATGAATGTATGGCTAT
>SDVV010026115.1:0-12312 GCA_016164225.1 Gammarus roeselii | reverse complement strand
CACACACATTAAACGCATTAGTTTAAATGTAGATATCCCTTAAATTTAACGGCTACGTTTGGGGAGTATCAGCTACGTATACAGGTTAGCTGATATTACCATATGCTTTTCTGAATTTTTTGTGAAACATAATTAATATCCTGGAACCTCATCGTCTACTCGGACAGTCGCACAAAGGTTCTTTGTTCAATGAATAACTCTTCAGAAAGATCATCTATGTGCAGCTGCTTATTGGAATTACACAAAATTATCAATGTTTAAAGGTTCTATTAGGATACCATCACTGACGATTTCTTCTCAACAAGTTTAGCATCCCAGCCTCTCTTTCATGAGACACAGATGGCGTTTCTAATTTTTCATGACGAAAAGTTTGAACGGCGTTATACTGAGCCATCAACATATCGAGAAGTTTGAATGGCGATATACTGAGCAATTAACATATCGAGAAGTTTGAATGGCGATATACTGGGCCATCAACATATCGAAAAGTTTAAATAGCGATATACTGGGCAATTAACATATCGAGAAGTTTGAATGGCGATATACTGGGCAATCAACATTGATACCAAGGCTTCTCTGACTGATCATTCGACCAGAGGTCGGTTAAGTTCAGACGCTGATACTTAGAGATCATTCCTACAAATAATTTCCATATTCATGGGCCTGATTCAAGAGGAGCGATTGTTCAAAATTATTCGGTATGTGTTTCCCTTTTATGTAGGAATAAATACTGCAAAGCGAACTTACGCTGTCTGATATTTTTATTCTATTTCAGTCTTTGTATTAAAAGAACCGGTATGGATAAATTTTGATGATGAAGATTTCGAATCGAAGAAATTGTGGACCAATTTCAAAATTACAAATTTTTTGGTAAAATATTCGAAAAAATTGTATAAGGACAACTGAAGAGTTATTAGCATATCAGCCATAATCAGAGATATAATGGTTGTCAGTCATAAAAACAGATATAATGGTTGTCAGTCATAATAGCAGATATAACGGTAGTCAGCTATAGTAACTGATATAATGGTTGTCATAATAACAGATATAATGGTTGTCAGTCATGATAACAGATATAATACAGACATACAGATGCAGACACTAGGCCGAAACCTCCCAGCATGGGGGTTGCCGACGGCAAGGCGCACCTCACACCCTCATACACTCACACTCGCACACCTTAGCCCTTTTGCGCAAAAGGGTCCGGCCGGGAACCCCGCAACACACCCTGCGGGTCATGAGTGTGATTCTAGGTCAGTGTCAGCAGCAAGGCCCGACAGTGTGACTGGTTTACCCATGCTGCGTCATGACGACCATCCCGTTTCTCAACGATCTGCTTAGGGCATGAACGCACATCAGGACAGCGTCAAAACTAATCCGTTCACAATCATTCTCCACTCACGCCTATCCAGTGCTCGCTCTCTCACTACCTCCACACTCAGGTCTCTCCTTCCTAACGCCTGCTTCACACCATCCATCCACCCAAACTTCGGTTTCCATCTAGGCCTACGTCCACTCGCCTCTGCCTTACTCACCCTTTTCACCAATCTCCCCTCATCCATCCTCACCACGAGCCCTAACCATCTCAGAACACATGAATCAACTCTGTCCTCTAACTTCTTTACCAACCCCGTTCTGATTCGAACCACGTCGTTAGTGAACCTGGCTCTCAGCGACACTCTAGCCATGCTCCTCAAACATTAAATATCGAAAACATTCATCCTTCTTCTCTCCTCTGCTCTCACCCCTCAAGTCTCAGCTCTGTACAGCACAGTTGGGTCAACGACACCCTCGTCAGCCCTCTCTTTGCTTCCATCCCCAACGTCCTGCAGCTCATTACGCTCTTCAGTGCACCCAACACATTACACCCGTCCTCCACTCGCGGCTTCACCTCAGTTTCCACTAGTTCAGTCTTCTCCACATGGGAGCCCAAATACTTAGAGCACTAAACTTCTCCCAACAACTCTCCATTTAGGAGGACACTAATACTGCTCGCATCGGCAGTCCTCGAGCATCCCATTACTTTACTTCTACCCACGTTTACTCGAAGCTACTTCCTCTCACACAGTCTACCTATCTCAGACACCAGCCTACATAGCTGGTGTCTGAGATAAACAGCAACTGGCTCAACTGCCAACTCCGCCCATTCGCTTCCAACAGCTCCAAGCCACGACCCAGCACACTCACGTTCACCTCCCTGAACACTCCATCCATATAGAAATTGAACAGCCAAGGAGACGTCATGCAGCCTTGTCTCAGACCCTCTTTCACTGTGAACCAATCACTCACCTCGCTTCCCACTCTGACACATGCTCGGCTGCCAACATAGAAACTCTGCAACGCTTCCAACAGCTTTCCGCCCACTCCATACAAACGCAACACTCTCCACAGCACTTCCCTGTCAATTCTGTCGTATGCCTTTTCCAGATCCATGAAGGCCCAGAACACATCCTTTCCCTTTGCAAAGTACTTCTCACAGACCTGTCTCACTGCCAAAATCTGATCGGCTCACCCTTTACCATTCCTAAAGCCACATTGTTCTTTATTCCTCTTGCTGACAACACACAACAAACTGATGCCTCTTGAGTTGCAGCATACATTTTTATTTCTTTTGCCCTTATACAGCGGAGCAATGCAGGCACTGCGCCACTCAATGGGTACCACACGTCCGCCTAAAAACAAATTTTTCAGTAGCCTCACCAACCATTCGACAATCGTTATTTCATCCTTTTTTAGGTACTCAGTCGCAACGCCATCCAAACCAGGGGCTTTCCCTGCCTTCATCACCTCCACCGCCTCCTGTAATTCTTTCCTAGTGATGTCCGCAGCAAGTCTCTCTCCAAAACCCGGCATCCACGCACCACCACCCACAGACAGCAGCAATGTCAGCCTCTCTGTCATCCTCGACATTCAACAATTCATCTAAATACTCGGCCCACCTTTTTCGTACACCACCACTTTCAGTCAACAACTGGCCGTTTTTATCTTTCACCGCCTCCTCCTTTCCGGTCTCTCTCTTTCTCACCCTCTTAACCTCTTTCCAGAACATCTTTTTGTTCTCCTCAAAATTCTCGCACAACCGTCTGCCCCACCTGGCATCAGAGTCTCTTTTGATTCTCCTCATCACTCTCTTCACCTCCTTCCTCTTCTCCTTATAGTTTCCATAGGCCACCACCGACTCCGCCTGCAACAACTCCTCAAAAGCTTTTCTCTTCTGCGCCACCGCCAATTTGACCTTCTAGTTCCACCACTCGCAGCCCTTCCGTCTGCACCCACAAACACGTCGCACACCACACACATTTCGCAAACATCTCAGGAATGCATCTATGAACGTCTTCCATTCTTCCTTCACATCTTGCAGGTCCTGCCCTCTCACGTTGGCGGTTGATGTTTATTTGCAGCATGAAAATTTAAAACAGATGCGACCGTAAAATATTTCCATGGGCAATGCAGTACATTTTCCTATTTTATTGGCTATCACTCCTCCATGTGTACAGAAGACTGTGTTTATTAAATTAAATAGAAACAGTCTTTAATGTTACTTTCCAGAGGTAGCGTCCAAGCCGTTAAATTAAAGCTCGATTACTCCTCGACGATGAGCTCAAAACAGTCAAGCCCCAACACCTCCAAACGCGCCTAGTCACGCCCTATCTGAGGCTGGTTGGATCTTGACGCAGCACTTCCCTCCTACTTACATTGGGCTGCTGAGGCGAGGGGACTGGAGTAGTGAGTGGGCTGAAGTGGCGAGTGGGCTGGAGTGAGGTGAGGGCTGCAGTAGTGAGTGGGCTGGAGTGGCGAGTCTGCTGGAGTGACGGGGGGTCTGGGGTAGCGAGAAGGCTGGAGTGGCGAGGGGGGGTGGGCAGCATGACGCAATGCGTCACCAGTTACGACTGTGCACCGTGGCACTCAAACGCAGAGATGGACATCAAAACCTTAGATGAACAGCACTCATTGATTCTAAACACGACCAAATAAACAGTCCACCGATTAAATTAACGTGTCCATAAAACAACAGGTCACTGCTGTGCCGGGCAACAGGTCACTGCTGTGCCGGACTACAGGTCACTGCTGTGCCGGACTACAGGTCACTGATGTGTCGGATTACAGGTCACTGCTGCGCCGGACTACAGGTCACTGCTGTGCCGGACTACAAGTAACTGCTGTGCCGGACTACAGGTCACTGCTGAGCAGGACAACAGGTCACTGCTGTGCCGGAATGAATAATTGTCTAAATGATTAATTTCCGTACCGTAGCGCACCAACTCGACACTACAGGCTGGTCTGTAGCTGTTCTTCTTTATCTAACAAACTATGCACTGAGCTGAGACAGGGTATTGTAACAACGAGTTTATTGTCATTTGATGAAATGAAATCAGCGCAGAAAGCATATCTATTCTGTCAGAAATATATCACGAGATTATTGGGAACAGACTGCCTTATGTTTAGGTTGTTTATATTGTCTGAGTCAATTGTTTAGAGTTAAAGCAGGCATAGCATGGAAGGTGCGGCCCAAATTAGTATGCTCACACCTGTTATGCGTATTGAAATTGAATTACCGACTTTTTTTTGGACAGTTTGATACCTCGACTCGGCTCGTGACGTCATGAAGCACCCAAAGCACTAAACGGTGCTAGTTGAAAATAATCCTAGAAATACGTTCTCATAATTACAAGTTCGTACCGAAAAAAAAACAATCAGTGACGAACTCCGCATTGGTTAGGAGTAAAGTGTAACAATCAGTGCCGTACTTCCTATTGGTTAGGAGTAAAGTGTAACAATCAGTGCCGTACTTCCTATTGGTTAGGAGTAAAGTGTAACAATCAGTGACGTACTCCGCATTGGTTAGGAGTAAAGTGTAACAATCAGTGCCGTACTTCCTATTGGTTAGGAGTAAAGTGTAACAATCAGTGATGTACTCCGCATTGGTTAGGAGTAAAGTGTAACAATCAGTGCCGTACTCCGCATTGGTTAGGGGAAAAGTGTAACAATCAGTGACGTACTCCGCATTAGTTAGGAGTAAAGTACAAGAATCTTCTCTAAAGACTGTAATAAGAGTTGCCGTGTTATTCCTGTAATAAGAATATTGCACGATAAAATCTTTAATATCCTTGCGAACGGTCAAGAAATGTTGTACCTGTTAGAGTGCATATGAACATATTTGCAATATCGCATGACAAACATTTTCCAGACAGTCAATCAAATCTGAAAAAACACGCCTAAAGGCTGGGTTTGCGACACCTTAAAGGCTGCTATGTGCCACGATCCTGGGACAGTCACACACTGGCACTGGGCGTGAATTTATATTACCCAATCCAACTTCAGAACCTTCAGTCAATTTGCATTTAACTTCCTCTTACAATCAATCTAATACACGCTAGTACGGGTAAACAATTGTGGGGATGGTGGATAGAGCGTAAACAATTGTGAGGAAGGTGGATAGAGTGTAAACAATTGTGAGGAAGGTGGATAGAGTGTAAACAATTGTGAGGAAGGTGGATAGAGTGTAAACAATTGTGAGGAAGGTGGATAGAGTGTAAACAATTGTGAGGAAGGTGGATAGAGTGTAAACAGTTGTGAGGAAGGTGGATAGAGTGTAAACAATTGTGAGGAAGGTGGATAGAGTGTAAACAATTGTGAGGAAGGTGGACAGAGTGCGTCAATCAAAATACATCTTCAAGGTGAAGCATGAAAAATTCATTGAACAATCTTCCATAATTTTTGGCCCATTGGTAATGTTTAGTGGTATTAAATACTCGATTGGGTTGCTTCTAATTGAAATGGAGTGTCCATTTTTAACAAAAATAATGTGTATTTTGCCGATTTAGAGGCCGATTACGGAAATCATAACCAATTCCATCGGAAATTTGTAATTAAAAGTTACACCAACATGCAGTTGCAAATGATCCGTAACTAATTCATAGCAAATTCATTGGTCAAAAAAAATTGTCTAACTTCCTGTATTTACAGACATTATGCAGAATAGGCGCTAATTCCGTTAACCATAACAATTTCTTGCGTAAATGCGACACGAAGCATTGACAGGCATAGGCAGTTGGAAAATAATTGGAGGCTAACATAAAAATCAGGAAGCGAGACATCAGCAGCTACTGCCCAACTGCAGCGTAAGGTGCCCTACCTCAACTGCGGTGTAAGGTGCCCTACCTCGACTTCGACGTAAGGTGCCCTACCTCAACTGCGGCGTAAGGTGCCCTACCTCAACTGTGACGTAAGGTGCCCTACCTCAACTGCGGCGTATGGTGCCCTATCTCAACTGCGGCGCAAGGTGCCCTACCTCAACTGCGGCGTAAGGTGCCCTACCTCAACTGCGGTGTAAGGTGCCCTACCTCAACTGCAGCGTAAGGTGCCCTACCTCAACTGCGGCGTATGGTGCCCTATCTCAACTGCGGCGTAAGGTGCCCTACCTCTTTGGATAGAGCCTGCAGCGTCTTCTAAGCTCTATAGTATCAGCAAGAATAGGTTACAAGTACACTGACAAAATTCGCAACTTTTCGATGCATGCCACTTTTGAATTACTAATTTCCGAAAAGGAAGAAATGATTGCAGGAATTAGCAGCCAAATCCTCACGATGTGTGCGTGCCTTCAGTTAACTTGGAAGCAGCATTTGGTTGGGAGATTAATTGTTTGTTACGATTCGTTAAATGCTGATTCCAGCAAGAAATAGTTATGGTTTCCGTATAATCAGCATGAGAATTTGCATACAGTAAATTATCCTCGTAGCAATTTGACAAAGATCGATCTGTGATGTTTTAAATTAAACATTATTGCGGTGACCCTAATACACGATTTCCACCATCCGTGTGTGCTCATGTAACTTGTTGATAGTTTGGATTTTTGGATTTTATTTGATTTGAGCCTCATTTCCATCAGAGCCTCAACTTGAGTCATAATAGGCTCCCCCGTAGGGTGCGACCGTCATTGATTCAGATAAGTTCGCACGGCCTCACGTGCGAAAATATTGGTCATGTCAAGATGAAACAGAGTACATATTTAAACTGGGGCACATTCGCGTACAAGAGATTTGATTTGAGCCTCATTTCCACCAGAGCCTCAACGTGAGTCATAATAGGCTCCCCCGTTGCGTACAAGCGAGTAAAGAGTTAACGCGTATCTTCGTAAATCTATTGTTATCTCTGTGCGTAATGGGGTGGAGAGACCGCCTCACTTGCACAGGTGCTTGGGATTTAGACAGCTTTGTATAGTCTGGTGTATTTTCCAAAAGCGATGGGCTTTTTGCGGTAGGTTGGGTCCGTGAGTAGGTTTTGTAGGTTGCACGGGGGATTAATGAACGCTCGTCGGGCTGCCGCGAGTGCGTTGCAATCCATCAGTAAGTGTTTCACGCTGATAGCCACTTGGTGGCAACAGGAGCAAGGTGGCGCGTTTGGTCCTGTATCGACATCCATCAGGTGGTTGTGAGTTATCCACATGTACCCCGTACACAAGAGGTTGATGAACACTTGGTCTTTTCTGTTGGTGAACTTTGTTTCCCATTCTCCGACTGAGGGTTTGACTGAAAGCAATTTTTGTACACTCTATTGCCCAATTTCGTCCCATCGGGATGTTATATGATTGATAGGTTGGACAACCCATACTAGTTCCTTCCAAACCTCTAATCGTGACGTCATCCTCAATAGATCTAATTATGGATATTCTTATTTCACTCACTTTCTTCCGCCAACCCTTCCTTTCCACTGACAAATTCATTACTCAAATTCTTATCTAAAATTGATGTGTTTGTAACTGGCTTTTTGCAACTATCAAATCAATACGAAAAAAATCTGCATCAATAAACAAGTTTCAATAATTTTAATTTGTTAAACGAATAACCAGCGTTTTCTTTGCTCACTGCTCGTTTGCCTCGCGGCTGCCGGTCTGGTTAGCCGCAGCCTCACTCTGACCTCTACCCTCAACCGCTGCACGCACCACACTGATGCTGCACGCGGCGGCGTGCCCTGCGGCCAACTGGAACTGCTCTCACGAGGATGCTGGCCAGGGTCTCAGATATCCTTCTCTGATCATTTGCGTATATAAGATACTAGCCGTTCTCGAGTCACACCTTCGATCCTAGCGGTAAAGGGAGGCGGATGTTGCGGGGAAAGATAGATAAAACCCCTAACATATCTTGCGGTGAGGAATGTAAATAGAACAGTCTACGCCCGGTAACAACTTAGGAAGAATATTTGTACACCAAATTACAGAACAATTACATCGTATTTAGTGTAGAACTGTGCATATAATTGAGGCAAAGATGAACATGTATAATGTCAAGTAACTATTCTTCAGCCTACATGATATCGTTGTCCAATCGATCATTCGTCCAATATTGCACCTGGTGAATTAGGCTTCGCCAGAATTGCCAACAGTTTGTAACGTGTTCTGGAAATTACACAACACATGAACTGTTTTATCGGCTTCAATTACACTCAGACACATTCAATACTAGCCTGCCTATTCAAAACGTCTCCAGTGAGTAACTTTTCTACAATACCTATTCTATCTTCTTTGTTTTCATTCGTGCATTTGCTATATTACCGCATGTATTGCTAACAATAGGGATTTGCTCATTAACTGCGCGGTATCATCCTTCTTCCAGCGTTGCATGTCATCTGTATTATATTTCAAGTTTCAAATTAACCAGCCACTAGATATTGCTCACCAGCAACCATTTGAACAACTCATTTCAGATGACCCGGGAAGAAGCGATGAAATTTTTGCTACGCGACAAAATCGAGCACAGTTTTCAAGAAAAAAAAACAAGAATCTCGAGCAATCAACGTCGTTTACTCCGTTTTCGGGGCTCCTGAAAGCCTACTTGTGTCTCTATTCTAAAAATATTATTTTCCAGTTTACTCAGTAGTGTTTTTTATTGTCATTGAATTTGGTCTAAGAGTTTTTGGGCTCCACTGAATAAAAGAGTGAATTCAATCTTTGCGACAATTTCTAAGGTCGCTTTGGGCCGGCGACTTCTTTCATGCAATCAATAACATACGTCAGCTGCAGCTGTTGCCATCATACGCATTCATTTCAAAATATCCTGATGACTCGTTTCCGAGTTCAGAGAAGTATTCGGGATGTTTTTGATGAACGAAGGATCTTTCGAAACGAGCTGGTAAAATATTTTCTAACGAGTTTTTTGCTTAATACAGAAAAAAATCTTCATGTGACCTACATCATCATAGCTTTGTTGAGAAGAATTTTTAAAAAAAAATTGGAACTCTGTATGAGGGATGATTTGTTTCTATTTTATAACCAGTTGTAATTGGGAAAAAATGGTTCTCCATGGGAGGGTGTGTGTCCCCAACATTCGCTAATGTATTATGTCGTTTCATGAGCAAGTTAGGATAAATTGTTCCTCTTCTGCATCTATGCCCATTCTGTATTGATGATATGTTGAGAATAATTCTAATTGTTTAAATTTGCAAGTCACGTTTCTCAAGTCCTAGACTACTTTGATGGTCTGCATCCTAACATCCGCTTCACTCGCGTTATGGAACGAAAAATTACATTACATTTTTTAGTTGTTAATGTTAGAAAATAAAAAAAACGATTGGACACTTTTTTGCATCGTGAAACCCATCATTCAGGCCTTGGCATGAAAATTTTCAGTGCTGTTAATGCCAACTTTTAAATTTAATTTGCTCTATTTCCTGGTCTACAGAGCGTACAAAATTTGTTCTACTAGTGCAGCATTCTTTCTTCGACTGGATTACCTTCGGAAGTATTTCCGATTAATGGATATCCTCAAGCAATCATAGTCTGGTTTGCACGAGATGATCGATAGTTCGCTCCACGCCGAAGTCCAAGCTCAGGTACCCTCCAAGAAGGAAGTCTACATTAGTATCCCACACATTTAGATGGTTGATTGAACAGTGAAAAGGAATCTCAACATGACATGCCAACAGATATCAGTTTATTATGGGGGGAGGTAAGTTGTACAGGAGTGATAAGCGAGAAGATCAGAGCCAGTATGGATGATGCGATTGTCGATGAACAGGGGGGCCTTAAGAGTGGTGGGGTGTGCAGATCAAATTTTTGCGGTGAGACAAGTCTATGAGGAGCACCTTGCAAAGGGAAAAGACATGTTGTGGAGAATGATGCGCTTAACTGACTGGGCGGAAATTTGTTAAGCGGTCCAGAGCTTCTATGCCGGCAGAAAAGCATGTGCCAGAGTAGGAGCGAGGTGTGGGCCTGGTTGCCAGTGAAGACAAATAGGTAGCCTTATTCTGGCTGCTCAATCTCTACGTGGACGGAATAGCCAGGGAGAAAAACGTGAGTGGTTTAGGTCGAGCATTGGAAGTTCTTCGCTTGTAGTTGTTGTTGATGTTGTTGTTAAGCCCGGTTTTCACCTGTGGTAGTGGAAACCGCGCCAGCGCACCACCCAAAACTTTCGATACCCACCGACACGCGCATGTAAGACAAGCAGAGTTGAATGTCGAGTCAGTTACCGTTAACAGATGATACGTCACTGGTGACAGAATCAGAGAAGCTAAGTAGGCTTGGAATGTGCGGAGAATAGCCGTGAATGCCTTAATTTTGACGCAGCCCTTATGCACTGGCCCGTCTTTGGTGTCTCGTTGAGAAACATGACAAACATGGGTGTGGTAGGGCCCGTAAATTATGAAGAAGCCGAGGTAAAACAGTGAAAGCTGTCAAGTACTGCTGCTGACAGTGATCACAGACCAGATTCTTGACCCAAGTGTGTGTTGCGAGGCCCTGGAAGGAAGGACCCCTTGGAGCAAAACAGCTTAGTTTTGTTACGTGCGTGAGTAAATGAGTGGAGCGTGTGTGAGTGCATGGGAGTAGCGTGTGCGAGTGCATGAGAGTAGCGTGTGCGAGTGCATGAGAGTGTAGCGTGTGTGAGTGCATGAGAGTGTAGCGTGTGTGAGTGCATGAGAGTGTAGCGTGTGTGAGTGCATGAGAGCGTAGAGTGTGTGAGGCATGAGAGTGTAGCGTGTGTGAGTTCATGAGAGTGTAGCGTGTGTGAAAGCATGACAGTGTAGCGTGTGTGAGTGCATGAGAGTGTAGCGTATGTGAGTGCATGAGAGTGTAGCGTGTGCGAGTGCATGAGAGTGTAACGTGTGTGAGTGCATGAGAGTGTAGCGTGTGTAAGTGCATAAGAATGTAGCGTGTGTGAGTGCATGAGAGTGTAGCGTGTGTGAGTGCATGACAGTAGCGTGTGCGAGTGCATGAGAGTGCAAGAGAGTAGAGTGTGTGAGGCATGAGAGTGTAGCGTGTGCGAGTGCACGAGAGTGTAGCGTGTGTGAGTGCATGAAAGTTTAGCGTGTGTGAGTGCACGAGAGTGTAGCGTGTGTGAGTGCATGAAAGTTTAGCGTGTGTGAGTGCATGAGAGTGTAGCGTGCGTGAGTGCATGAGAGTGTAGCGTGCGTGAGTGCATGAGAGTGTAGCGTGTGTAAGTGCATAAGAGTGTAGCGTGTGTGAGTACATGAGAGTGTAGCGCGTGTGAGTGCATGAGAGTAGCGTGTGCGAGTGCAAGAGAGTGCATGAGAGTAGCGGGTGCATGAGAGTGTAGCATGTGTGAGTGCATGAGAGTGTAGCGTGTGCGAGTGCATGAGAGTGTAACGTGTGTGAGTGCATGAGAGTGTAGCGTGTGTGCGTGCATGAGAGTAGTGTGTGTGAGTGCATAAGAGTGTAGCGTGTGTGAGCGCATGAGTGTAGCGTGCGTGAGCGCATGAGAGTGTATTGTGTGTGAGTGCATGAGAGTGTAGCGTGCGTGAATGCATGTGAGTGTAGCATTAGTGAGTGCATGAGAGTGTAGCGTGCGTGAGTGCATGAGCGTAGCGTGTGAAGGGTATGAGAGAGTAGTGTGTGAGTGTATGAGAGTGAAGCGCATTAGAGTGCATGGTAGTGTAGCGTGTGTGAGTGCATAAGAGTGAAGCGTGTGTGAGTGCATGAGAGTGTAACGTGTGTGAGTGCATGAGAGTGTAGCGCGTGGGAGTGCATGAAAGTGTAGCGTGTGTGAGTGCATGAGAGTGTAGCGTGTGTGAGTGCATGAGAGTGTGGTGTGTGTGAGTGCATGAGAGTGTAGTGTGTGTGAGTGCATGAGAGTGTAGTGCGTGTGAGTGCATGAGAGTGTAGTGTGTGTGAGTGCATGAGAGTGTAGTGCGTGGGAGTGCATGCGAGTGTAGCGTGCGTGAGTGCATGAGAGAGTAGCGCGTGGTAGTGCATGAGAGTGTAGCGCGTGGTAGTGCATGAGAGTGTAGCGTGTGTGAGTGCATGAGAGTGTAGCGTGTGTGAGTGCATGAGAGTGTAGCGTGTGTGAGTGCATGAGAGTG
>SDVV010026114.1:0-12313 GCA_016164225.1 Gammarus roeselii | reverse complement strand
ATGTCATGTTGCATATGAGCAATTTAAATGCTAGTCCTATGAATGTTTAGGGATAATGATAACATACATTTATAAGATACTTTTATTCATAATAAATCTAACATTTACATAATAATTTACCTGCGGTATTAAAGGTTAAACCCCTAGACATAATCAGCTTGCACGAATGTTGATTTCCGGACACGTTCATAATGAATTTTTCAACCTTGGTATCATTTCTTTCAACCTTGGTATCACGCGTTATACTTGGATCGCTCCTGGATATATTTTCAATTTGATTATTATCCGTGTTTACTTTATATAGTAGTGGAATACCTCCGTGCCAAATTTATGTGGATGACACCGAGTATATAACCTACCAGGAACAAGATCTTATTCGTTGTGGGTGGAGTCTTGCATTTCACTGTTATACGTATGTTTGCTCTTTTTTCTAGGTTAAAGATATCTTCAGAGTCGGCTGGCCTTGTATCTATAACAAATATAGTTCTTCCTGCAGTGAAATTTTGTCTTGTGATAAGATGAGAGCTGTTACGTGTCCCTAGTGCCGAAAATGTTAGATGGTATGCTTGGCCATACTCTCTGGGAAACGATAATCTAATGTTTCGAACGCAGTTTTCGTTTACATCGACGATAACGTTTGTGATGTAATTTGGATTGCAAACATATGCTCCGTTATGTGCCGCTTGATAAATGAGAAATAGGGTTAATTTTTGTAGAACAACCCCGTTGAAGGGGGAATCAATGAAGATGGAGTTTTGACCGGTAGGAAACACAATTGTTTTAACAATAGGTCGATCGAACATGTATTTAATCATGTCATTGTTTTTTGTGAGCGCTTTATTTAGAGCAAGCAAAGCTGTAGGGTATGGTATAACCTTTTTACACCATAATTTGCATGGATCAACTAAATAGATGTATTCTTCATTGTCATGTGTTAGAAGAACGCTACTTAGTTTTGCCAGCTCCAATCGTATATAAAAGCTGACATTATCCAATAGATAACTGTTGCTACTGGCTATATCAAAATTAAGTGGTCCCATTATATGTATACCATAACGTACACTTTCTTGAATCCAAACCTCATTTTCGTTTTGATAAGCAAAATTCGCTGCGACGATGGTATCTGGAATGAATGTTTGAATTGATTTATACATCATATTCAACCTTTTATTGTTTAGAGCGGAGCTTTTCATGGATGTATAGGCGTTGAGTTTATTTAGTAGTCATGTATAACTGTTCCTTTCACACTGAACACCATTTAGGAATAGAGAGTGACTTTGGAACATGCGATGAAAAAATCTGTCAACGAGAGTAACGTGTGCAACGGAGGCCAACGGGCTTCCATCAGCATTTCTAACACGGGTTTCCACTTCTGCAGTTAACAAGCTCAAGTCTACCATTTCATTATCCGACCCAGGAATATGAAATTCTATAAGGGAATCGGCAATTCTACCATCATTCAGGCTGCTGTTTGTGCTTACATAATTTCTTTCAAATTTCGGCTCGATACTTGATTCAATTAAATATTTCTTATTGACGAAGGGAAACATGTCAATCACTCCCATTTCCTAGTTTTACGTAGGGGCTTCTAGCCCTGTCATGCTGAGAGATGAACCACCAAGCATGTTGTCGGTATAAAAACTCACCCGAAACTAACGTTAATGGTGCATGAACAGTGGTATTTATCAGTAATTGAATAATGAACGACATGACTCCATCTTTCTTCCACGGTTCTTCTTTAATTTACGTTTTTTTGTAACTTTTCCTGTAATCTTGCCTCCAAACACAGCTTTCTTTAGAACATTCTTGAGAGTAGCAATCCCATGTTCCTTGGTTGATTTTTGCTTATCTTTCTGCTCCGAATAATCGTGTGCCATGTTTCTAGCGATATCGGCAGCTGCAGGCAGTACAGTTTTTCGTAGAGAAGGTGATGTACGTCTTACAAGACTAGCTATGGGTGAAAAGAAACCACTTCCCCTCTGGTACGATATCGGACTTGTGAATCAGTCAATATCTTGTAAGCTCCCACCGCGTATTTTGTCCCGTTTGTCGAATAAAACTTAATGTTGTTTGTACGGCGGATATGAGTATACCACCCTCATGATTGCTAATTACCAAATAACTTTATTTATATCCAGCGTTTTATTTTTATGACTCTAGCTTCTTTAAAAATGCATCACGCACAGGCTCGATCCACCATCCTTGAACGGGATGATACAGCGAACACCATCTAGTAGATCGATGGAAATTGAATCAATATGACTACTCGGTAATTTTTCATATTTGACATGTGCACGCGTAAATGAATAAGATTTAGTAATTGGAATAACATCCCGAAATTGACTTGCTTGTTGTCCATAAAACTGCGTGAAAATATATCTGAGTGAACGTTTATGTAGCGTACTCTATTGTTCATAAAGGACATATTTTTGCTCACGGCACCTTCACACGACATTATATTTACACATCGCTCCACCAATTAAATCAGCCGATCTCTCTCCAACAAATTACCAATTCACCGTAGCTTCAGCATGTTTGAATTATGACATGTGCTGTAGAATAAAGAAGTTGAACTTTGTGCGTTGTGCGTTACCATCATATTCAAACAATTTTCCTTCATCTCTAACGATTCGTTTCCCTAACAAACTTTTTCTGATATTGATTTCTAGCTCGGAGATGTATTGTTCGCCAATGTAACAATGCAGTTTCATGCCCGACTCTTTCATCTTTATCATTGAAATAGTCTCCGTAGAATACAATGTTGTACTGCTCATCGTGCGTTTTTATATTGAACCAGTCGTTATAGAATATTTCTACAGGTCCTACGCTCCACTTTCCCTGTAGCTGTATTCCCGGATAAATGTTGTTAGTAAAACTTGAAAATGTGTTGTTTTGGTACAATTGGCTACTACCCAGCGATGAGACATAGACAAAAAAGTTCTCGGGTTCCTACATCTTGCACTGTGACCTGCGTCATACGGAAAACAAAGCGCTTGTAAACCACAATATATACTCTACCTAGACAAGGAAACATACGGTCAAGTTTATATTTATTTACATATTTTCAACGTCTTAGAAACATTTACATATATACATCTTGGGAATATTTACTGAATAAAACCTGACAACGTGGATGTGCTCCCATTGCGAGTTTACTCACCAAAGAAGGCCTCGCCTAGCTTACGTCTTTTCCAAGTTAAATCCACGTTAACACCATCATCCACGACACATCGCTTCCTCTTTTTAGTGACGGTAGGTTCAACTTCAATAATTTTTTTGGGAATGTCAGGATGGCTATAGCGCTTATTTTTAAATTTACTGAGGTATTTTTTAAAACTGCGTACAGTTTGAAGCTGGCATGCTTGTGCGCGAATGTTGTGAATGGTCTCAAATTGTGTGTAAGTTTTCTGTTTATGGATATCTCTGTGTTGTTTATGTCGGATTTTGGCTTGTGTCTGGTAATTGATACCCTTAGCAGCTGATTTTGTAGCGTCGGATTCGAGCAACATGCTGTTACACTTCTGTTGCAAACATTTGATTTCACTCGGGTAATCGTTGGCTGTTTCACTTTTCAGTAGCCCCAGCTGTCCTTTCTTTATTCTATCGTACAAGAGATTATTTTTGGGATAGGTGGAGAAGTCCATGTATTCAGCGAGGGAGGTTTGCGCATTTCTGTTTCAATATCGTCTACGCCTTTGAACTGAAGCAGCAACGAGTCTGTGTCCAAAGAGATGAGCGAGACGTTGTCACCATAGCGTGGTTTCAGAGTGTCATAAAAGAAGCTGTACCTTTTGCTTTAGCTTTTTCAAGAACGTAGAATCCAACTTGGAGTAGGCGAACCATTCGAACGTTCTTTTGCTTGAGGATCACGATGACTGCTTCGGGACCGATGGCGTAGCAGTTTTTCAGGAGTGGGTTGGCAGCGTGCTTTCGGAACTCGTCGGCTGTGCACGCGAACTTTGTCTCTAGGCTTCTGTTGAGCGGATTGAACAAAAGCTTGCCGTATATAATATTTGATAAAAGCTTATACAGGGACTTTTCAAAGGAGTTCGTAGACTCCTGACGTTTTTGGATATTTTTCATAATGGAGTATTTGAAGACAGGTTCCTGTTTGGTTCGAAAAATTCAATGAACCTTGGTGACTTCCAATCCTTGTCTGAGGAGTACTTGCAATATTTCCAGGGCCACGAGGTAGTCAGTTTGGGGTAGATGATTGGCAACCAGCGTACGATCTGCTCGTTTCCTGTTTTTAAGATGTTCCGAGCCTGCCAAGAGTTTTTTTGTAAAGAGTGAAACATCGTCCAAGCTAACCTCTTTGCGATTTAGCAATAGTGGCAGCTCGTCTGTTTTTGTGCAACTTCGTCGCTGACTTGGGCATCGCCAGAACAGTCCGCGTTTACCAAGTCGAAAGCTTGAATTTTTTCGGGTGTGAGCTCGTGGATTTCACCAATGATAAGAGGCTTACTTAAGCATCCACCATAAGACTGTTAAAATTCCACATTGCTGCTGAAGACACAGGTAGTTTAGGGTCAAAGTCTTTGCATCGGGGGTTGTTTATCTTGGTAAGACCATTCATCAATGTCACAAATCCGCCTCTTGTATTTTTGACAATCAAGTGGAGTAGATCGATATATTTGACCAACTCCAGTTTCATCTTGCCTTCGTAGAGGGCGGCTTGCATTGCAAAGTCAGAGGCGCTCACAAAATGGACGATATCCAGGGTGTAGTCGCGTGTCATGATCTCCCTAAACTTCTGGAAGACTTTGGCTAGTAGAAACGTGCATATGAGAAAGTAGATGATCATGTAGTCACAAAGGTCTTGCAGTTGGCTGCCTGCCACATTTCAATCACTTCAGCATAATCAGAGTTCGATATTCCTTTGCCTCGAAGTTGACTGTAAAAGTTTTATTGCGATGAGGTATCTGTTTGGTCCAGCACAGAATGAGATGTGATGGCCTCATAGCAGAAGTGACCTTTTCGAGTAGCGAGGTCTAGAACCTTGTCACTGTACCCGGGTTTGTGAGATGGGATTTGAGAAGCGGCATGTCATGATCAATGTTTTTAAGATTTTTGGCAAGACTATCTAAACTTGAGTTGAAAAAGCAGTATGAGTCGATTACCTTTACACCGTACTTGCTCGTGGCATCGTTCAAGGAGACATAGATGCTGAACATCTTGTCTGACTGTTTAGGCAACACACGGATATTTGAGAAGTTAATGCCGTCCAATCCTCTCAATATGAAGCGCATGTCATAGGCTGATGCATTGTGAGCTATACAAGACATAAACTTGAGTTTCACCGTGATTCTGAAATTACAATTTGAGCACAGAGCCCAATATAGTTGCCAGATCAATTTTTTTATTGGGTCCGAAGCCGCCCTCGATGTAATGATTATGACGGTGAACTCTTTGTATACCTTTTTCTCCAAAAGTGTCCCGCTGCACTCACATATTTTGCTTATGCAATATTTTTTAAAGTCTTGTTTTGTGAGAACGGGGATGGGGAACAATGGTAAAGTAAACATGTAATCATTATAGTCCAGCAACATATTCTTAACAAGTAGTGTCTTCATCTCCTCAAGGGGGACTGAAGTCGAATCGACTACTTTGGGCCTTACAATTATACCGTTTTAATGCACTAGAGTATAATTGTTCATGAACAATTTGTGTATATTAACTACATTTTTTCCCTCATGGCATGGCTCCAGCACACATTAACAGTCATAATAACAAACAACGGGTGGTTTCATTGTTGCGTGCATGGCTGAGAACTGGTACATTTCACCTTCTTCAGGCATAGTGATATTCTGCAAGCCTGTACTGAGCGAACAGAATTTTACGTGTTCAGCTATTTTGCTTTCATTCATATCCTGCTTTGCAGAATGGACAAAAAAGTTTTCTCTACAGCTCGTATTTCTAAATGTTTTCATAAATGTAGCGAAACGGGATGAATGCGACCTGGTTGGCATCTAAGATTTGCACAAGATGGACCGTACGCTACTCACTGGCGTCTAAACTGCCTCTATATACACTGACAATTCCATAACCCTCATTTTATTTTGTGAGCTGATACAGTCTAATATTCAGATCACAGTCTCTTTCTATAATAGGTAAATCTTCTAAAGCCACAGGTGTGTTCGAGGCAAGGTATGGAAAATTAAAGTAAGTGTCTTTGTACGAGAGATAAGTAAACTCTGATTCCCTTATTTTTTTGAGAGGTGTGTATGTTCTCGCAAATGAAAATGTGCGATGAGGCTAGTCGATACACAATTATTGTTTTTTGTCTTGACGTTGAGAATGTGGTGCCGGCCTGGACAATTTTTGGGCTAAGGAACCCAATCACCCAATTTTTTTGTTCCAATAACACCCGTCTTGTAGAATTTAAGCCCTACACTGGTTACTGTATTAATGCTCCAGCCTCCACCTTCTCGCTTCTGCTTTTCTAATTTATTTTGAAAATCTATCCCGAAATCCTTAATCAACTCACCTAAAAGCGTTGTTTTTGTTAGCTGGATCGCTTTTGTGTTCATCACCCAGTCCTTGTCATCTACAAATGCATCCTCAACTTGTTTGCTCATCTTAACATTGGAATGTGCCTAATTTAGATTCTGTATGTTTCGCTAATTTCTTATGTCCCAATGTAATAAGTGTGGATAGATGAACATGTTCAGTGTATGGTATAAATTTTGAAGTGACAAAATTCTTTTTCAAAATTCCTATAGAGGTAGGCGGATAAAATATAGGCTCACGTATCGGATCAGTTGCCTGAGCGACGAATGGGTCCAAAGACGGAGCCGATCCATCAGTAGCCTGAGTAATGAACTAGCCAACAGGAGACAGCGCTAATGGTGCATCAAACGCAGCAGTAGGCTGAACATCGGGTTGTTCCGGAGACGGAGCCAAAGCATCAGTAGGCTGAACTCCGGGTAGTTCCGAAGCCGGAGCAGTAGACTGAACACCGGGTTGTTCCGAAGACGGATCAGCAGCAGCAGCAACACCGGGTTGCGGGCTTGCGCTAGGGCTTGCGGACATTGCGAGGCTTGCGCTAGGGCATGCGAGGGGTAGACAGGTCTCATTTCGGTATGGTCCGTTGCCACGAACACTCCTTGCATCCTCCAACGATGGCGTTTCCGCCATCACCATATCGTTTTGGCTCTTCCTACAAGAAGAAACAAAGTTATGTATTTAAAACAATAAAAAAATAGACTAACACAGTTACAGAAAGATATCTCTAGAATGAAAAAAAAAATTGTAAGAACTGGCAGTACTTTCATTGAAAGTAGAACAACTGTCCGTCACAAATAAAATCATGAGCACATGTAATGTCTGAGCTGCGGCATTAGTTGTTTTACAGAATAGTTTCCATACACCGCCAGATAACTTGACTAAATCAAAATGAAATCAAAACCTAAAATAAACGAAAACGAAACCTTTTTGCCTACCTGTAGCGGTGGAGTAGTATAAAACTAGCATCGCTGAGGCGGTGGACACACACATCATCAGCTTCTCCTCGAGTAAACATCCTCCTCTTCATGATTGATGAACAAGTCCAAAAAATTGAGTTGATATAAGTAGGAAATCTTGCAGTGACCTATTACCGGACTCTCCAGAGAATTGCATTCATTGAAGCTGACAATTTTGTGTCAACGACACTAACAACATTTAAAGTTATTCGGAACATTTTGAAGATGAAGGAACAAGTGACTGTTTTAATAAGACAGGACTCGTCGAGTGTTGAGCTGGAGGGCAACTTGGAAGAAATATCGCTTGTGTTCTTACACAATAAACCAAAACTGCACAAGTTTAGAATTGTACTAAGTCCTGACTTTATAGTTCGCTCCCCCAGTCAACAGGTTACGATGCTGGGTATAAATCCCAGTTACTCTACATCTCAGCCCAAACAACTTGAGCGAACCTTGGAAGACAAGCCCCTAACGTTGGATATACGACAGATCATTCTATAACGCCTGCTCAACCTATGGTGGAAATGTTCCTGAAGGAAGATGTTAACACTATTAATAAAAATGTTGAAAAAATATTTTGTATACACAAACCTTTGTAATGCATCATGTTCGACTTTGTAGAAGTCAGTTCTCGTAGTCTGTTGCGGGTAGTGCCACGTTTGTGTCTGTCATGGTGGTCTCTGGCACGGTTGTCGAGGTTGCAATGCTTGAGTTTGCTGCCGTTGCTGGCAGTGATGAACAGGCAACAGATGACGCTGGTAGTTGGGTTACCGTAACTTGGATCGCCGTGATAGTTTGGGCGATGACCGGTCAGCGGATAGCTCTGATACGGGTAATTTTTTGGAGGGTACTGTGTCGGTCTGCACGTGAACAAAATTTATATATTTCGAATAAATATAACACTGTTTTTGCTCTATCTTGAAATAGTTTGATTACAGAGTCCAAAAATATGTAGACATTTTCGATAAACATACCTTATCATCCCTAAAGTCTCGGGTTGATTTGGCCTACCCCCGATCGAGCTGTTACCCCGATCTGTTGAGTATAAATACTAATGAATTAACGAAGATAAAATCGATCTGGAAAAAAAACTAACTGAAGGCACCTATGTTGATGTCAAAGATGTTGGCATGACCGATCTAACTTTATAGATGTAAAACGGAAAAATAGTCACGCTGATAATTACCTGGTGACGCCGAACGGGTCTTTGACTTCAGCATATCCTTGATGGAATACATCTGCAAATGAGAGAAAGTATGTATAAATTATAGGTTCATTGAAAAATAGTTAGTTGTGTATCATCTGTTGGGTAAGATGGATACTGTTAGGCATGCGGAGGTCAATATATTCAGCAGACCCGCTCGATTGTTTGTGAGCGGGCTCCCATCTAGTGGAAAGAGTGTCCTTGTTGGAAAATTAATCACGAAATATATTGATAGCTTCGATGAGGTGGTCATTTCGGGGTCCGAGCACTCTGTAAGGAAACACGTAAAGATAAAAATTCGTACAGGACAAGTCGCATTCAATCCATTATCCAAATAAACGAAATGTAAACTCCTTGTAGTGTATGGCAATTTCATGTAAAATCAGAGTCGCTACGTATTATTGCAAAAGTTTTTTGCCGGGTCCAACATACAAATGTCAGTGCAATATATTTAAACCAGTCGCTCTTTCACTCAAATCCATTCCACCCTACAATGTCTTTGAATGCTACACTTTCTTATCCTACACATGCACGATATAAATCCATACGTTACTTTGGCAAAACATTCCTTGCAAAAGACAAGATGGATTCGTTTATCTCCGTATTTAAGATGCATGTGGAACAAAAACTATATGGGCACATCTTGTTTGATTCCCTACACCCAACTAGTTCGAAACTCTTGATTAGAGCACACATTGCAGGACATGAATTTGAACAAGTGTTGCCTCTATAAAATATAATGTATGCCAGATTTGAGATTAGAATTGAATTAGAATGGAGAGTGTCTACTACAATCCAGAGGCTGTTGAACCCTACTCTAGCACGAAGGCCCTACATCAAAGTTATACGAACATTTGTCCGTCTACAACAAGACGCGATATCAAAAAATTTCTACAAGGTTGAGAGACTTATACACGATTTAAACAAGCTCCATTGAAATTTACCAGAGGCATGTTCACAGCAGCTCATCCTGGATCGATTCTCTGGGCGGATGTTGCCTATATGAAAGATCATGCAGATAAAAATGACGAAATTAGATATTTATTGATCGTCATTGAAATATACAGCAAATATCTGTGTGTAAAACCTTTGAAATCTATTACATTTAAAAATATGATTGCTGCATTTGATAATATTTTCAACGAACTGGTATGGCCAACAACTCGGATCTGTTCAGATCAGGGAAGTGAGCTTATGAAAAAAAGCTTTAAAGTTTATATAGCCAGCATGAACATATTCATTTATTACACCTACAACAAGGTCGTTAAAGCATCACCTGCTGAATGGATAATACGGACTATAAAACTGAAGTTGGGTAAATATATGCATGCTAAAAAGACAGAACGCTGTATAGATGACTTGCAAACAATTGTGAACACGTACAATATGACACCACATTCATTATTATTGGGCCGGGCCCCCTTTGACGTTTATTTGTTGAACGACCCAAGATATATTCAGGCACTGTTGTCCGAAATGTATAAAATACGACGTAAAAGAATTGAAGTGCCCAGTACACAACTAAATGTGGGAGCGTACGTACGCTTACATTGCAGTGATCCCAGTATCAAGATATTCAGGAGAGGACACGAACCAAAGTTCATGAAGGAATTGTTTCGTATTTCATGTATTAATCAAAACATTACCCTCCGACCTATGAAATGACTCCGATCGATACTGATGAGCCCATCAAGGGTTTGACCTACTGGCAGGAACTAATTCAGTGTGACCGACCTGATATTTATTCCATCAAGGTCTTGAAGAGCTGAATTCGACGAGGTAGAAAGCAAATATACGTGATTTACACGGATTATCTAGACAGCAAGCCTACGTGGAATAAATGAAGGAAACGTTATGCCGTGATGTGTGATGAACCTACTTTGTAACGGAAACTGAACTTTTATGATAAATTAAATCAACTAAAATCATCCGAACGTAGTCAACTCATCAAACTATTAACTGATAAAGAAGTTAAAATCATCTGCGAAATATTTACAAATATACTGAGTGGAAAATTGGTCTGTGACAAGCTAACCAAGTCACGAGTAACTAAATTTACCTCTGTAATAAAACAATTAGGCAGTAAATTGTCCGGGAGTAAATCGTCCGAGAACAAAAGGCAAACATTATCAACCGTGCGTGGAGGGTTTCTGTTAAATTTACTGATACCCACTGCTGCTGTGAGTTTTTTGACGAAAATTATTCATGAATGAATTGATTTACTACCTAGTTCCAAAACTCGAGATGAATGAGTTTTCAATAAATCATATTGGCGGAAGCGCTACACCCTTATCTGTCGCAACAGAGCCAGAAGTAGCAGAACATTGCAGTCAATATCACAGTCAAAGTTTGAATAAACGTGGAGACAATATGCTAGATTTGAACGCTCCGCCTAAAATAGCACTAAAATTATTAAATTATATCAAAGGACTATATCGCACTAGTATCACTACAGAACCCACACCGGAACCGATCAAACAAAAAGAGTCAAATAATGGCGATGTGCAGCCCTATCTACGGTCTCATTGCCCCGTGGCTAAATCATTGTCCCCCGGTTTGCTTCACTACCTAAAAACCAACACAGCACTTATATTTGAATCGAACGGCTTTGTTAGTCATCCCAATGTTCAAAGTCGTATTCACGTTCTCGATCTCCTCAAAAATTTATTGGTCAATAAGACAGTGATAAGCAAAGATGTCAATGACGTCATTCAAACGTTCCTGGATAAGATGCCTAAAGCATTTCAAAAAAATAGACTATTGAAAATTGAAGAGAAGGAGGAGAACGCGTAGAAAGATTCTGGGACAGTTTATAAAATAACACACGGCTTCGTAACACTGACATAACACTCGTAAGCACGCCAAACATTCACTGTATAAAAAATTACAGAACAGCATAAGCTGGTACGCAAATCATGTTTGACTATGACAGGGTAAAACACGTATGCCATCTCACCACCTGCGGGAGGTAATGCCTTTTTGTGAACAAGAGATAAGCTCCTGTGAGCATCCCAACACTGCACTCGTGAGCATGACTGGCAATATAACGAATGAGAACAGGAAATAAATAGGGTCCCCTTGCTTGGAAACACTCTAAATATTCCTAACACAACCGATATTCATCGACAAATATCACTTATCATAACCCTGACACTAACATGAAATATATATACGTTCACAATAAATAACTGACCTCGCGAGCACAATCTAACGCAGGTCCACTTCAAACCGCTGCACGTGAGACACTGCCACAAGACCATGATCGGAGTCTCGAACACCGTCCGAGGACGCTCTCATTAACTGGGAAGGGGGTGTCAGGGTAACCAATGTGCGAGGCTGCCCACTCATTGGCTGCTGGGTTACGCGGGGCGAGGCATCGTCTGAGCCTCGCTCACATTGAGTCACCTGGGCGATCGGGAAATAGGGCGTACAAAAAACAGCCGTAGACATTTCTGGAAAGTTGTGAATCCATTTTAAAAAGGACACATTGTTTTGAAAAAGCGTTCACCGATCTTAAAATTGTCACCGCCTTGGCTGTTTCAAGGTCCTTACACGCAGGGGCGTTTTGACAGCATAACGCGTCTTGGTGACACCATGCTTATGTTGAATATCGATGTATGAACTCTACCTAACATATGGATATATA
>SDVV010026113.1:0-12313 GCA_016164225.1 Gammarus roeselii | reverse complement strand
ATATATATTTCACTTCGCTTGTTACAAGTCCAGTAATATCAAGCAGTTTCGAGTAATGTTAGGTCATCGCTCGTTTGTGGACTTTCGAGTTCAAAACGTTGATGTAAGGTTACTCCATACGTCAGTGGGTGTTACGAGCGTTAAAGCGTTGGCAAAATTTTTGTGCGGTTTTACTGTTGGAATATGATTTTTTTTGTGATGATGGATGTGATGCCCCTACCATTTTCGTCTATTATATCAAATATTGAATATGATCACTCAAACATATTTACTACAGATCTTAAACCATGTCTAAGGTACATAATTAGCAAAATATTTATCAATGTACGACAACATAGATCAAATATCGATGAATGCAAAAAGAGTTACCATACATTGCCAAGTACATTATTACCTAGGCATCTTAACCTAGTCCATCCAATAGTTATGTATTATAATCAAGTTTGATGGTTATGTATGATATTGATATGTATGAATCTATCCACTAGGGCTGTATATTTATCATATCAAAAGCAGTTGAATACATTTTCTCCAATTTGGTCCAGCAAATATCCTTTTCCAGATGTTTAGATTCCAGAATTTATCGATATCTCAGTTACATGTTCGGATGAGACTCAGCAGGTAGGATCGAAGAGAACTAATGCATTTCAATTTGTTAGATTTTTATTGTGGATCAGTTATACTCGATGTTAGGTTCAAATATCTAGTCATTCTAACCAACTTAAACCATAATTATGTATTTTCATTCAAGTATGATGGTTAAGTATTATATTTAGTCATTATTTTGTGCGATGTACATATCAAATCCATTCCACACGGCTCTATTTTACATAGTTTTTCTTCTAATGTCACACACCAGGTACACACATTCACGCTTTATACGCATATGCAGGATAGGGCACGGTATATTGACGTCTTATACAGGGATAGTTACCAATACAATGTAGACACACACACACACACATTTTGAATGCATATACAGGATCGGTTAACATCTGAGGCACTTTACCTCTGATATACGTTTTTTTCCATTCGAACAAAATCCCTTGTTATTGTTACAAGATATTTAATGTGGACCAGCTTCACGTCATGTTAGGTGAAAAGAACTAATCATCTTAACCTATCCTGACCTTTTCTAACCAGGAATTATATAGGATCGATTGAGTTTTCGTGTATTTTATCACGGTTTGTTACCGCCATTTGCCGGCATATGCCGGTATAATGTAGCCGTATTCACGGTTCGGTCCCGCCATACGCCGGCATATGTCGGCATATGCCGGCATATGCTGGTATAATGTAGGCGTATTCACGGTCGATGTTGGTATAATGTTGGCATTTACACACATTTTGCAAAAGGGTTACCTTATACTGCTGGATGCATTAATACCTACCCAACCTAGCCTCACCCATAGAACAACATCCCTGCCGTTGATACAAGATTTTTCATGTGCATCAGCTTCATGGTATGTTATGTTAAAAGAAGTAATCATCCTTTCCTGAACTAACCTAACTTATGTACGGTATTCAGTCGATGTTTTATACGATGCCTAATACATATCTCCACTTGTCTCTACATTTTGATCTATCCTTTGCAGTTTTTGATAACTTACACCTAATTATTTCTACTTCGCAATCAATCTCGACTCGTATATGTTACCAGAGAGGTCAGATTTTTCAATCTTAGGTGACATGATTCTCTCTCCTCATGTTTCATTACCAATAATTTTAAAACAAAGTTTGATTTTTATTATGCAATTTTACATTTCTTATACTTGATACCCTTTTAGTACCCCAATTGATAATTCGGTTTCCTTCAATGTTCGAGATTTTTCATGCATTTTATCACGGTTTGATACCGCCATATGCCGGTATAATGTAGTTAGAGCCTTGCCTGATGAAATGAAACAATTCATGAAAACCATAGATGAGAGCATTCAAATGAACGCCATGTCATTCAAAACACTAGCAAATGCATCGGCTCCTAGAACTGAAAAGAGATCCAAGCGTAAACGGATAAATGGACAGATGACCCACAGCCAGGTTCCGTATTGCAGACATCCAGCCCCCTATTGCCATCCAAGGCTCCCTCTATCGCTACCAAGCCTGAAACAATTAATGACGCAGAGTCAAGCTCTAGTGAAGATGACTTTTCCGAGCTCCTGCTCCTTACGAGGGGCAACTCTAAGCCTAAAGGTTCCTCATGTCCAAATGGAGCTAAAGGCAAATCCATAATTCGTAGTGATGTCCCAAATAAGCCACTGGAAGACGAGGATGTACATTCTGCATTAGAGGATTTAGAACGGGCTATCTTTGGCAGAGCAGCCCAAGAGATCAAGAGCCAGAAGTAGATTTGCTTGAGGAATTTCCTTTCTTAGGTAGGGTTCCTCTTCCAGCTTTGACTCCAGCTGATCAGGTCATGCAGTGGTATTTGAAGGTTGCCGATGGTGATCTCAAAAGTGAGGACTTGCAGAAGATCTCAGAAGCATATAAGCCCAGCAACAGTATTGCCCCCCCCTTTTTGCCCGCAAAAATTACCAGATCCTGTCTGGCGTCATGTCAAAAACATGCTTGGCTAGTCTCAACATCACAGGGCTCGGTTTCACACTCAGGATTGCTTATTTACAGCCATAAAACCCCTCTTATCTCTACTAGAAGAGAACCAGGGAAAGTCTGGAGCTCAGGAAAAACTTACATAGCTATTCAGCTGATTTGTTCATCCAACGTGTCATTGAACATGTATTGGAGGGCTCTGGCCGGTACCTTCATCAACGAAGATCTACGCACATCTATCATGACCCTTCCTGTCAATCACAATAACTCATTTTGAGAGGATTTTTCACAAGTTCATAGATGACGTTTTAAGAATCCAACCCACAACGTTCAGAGCACTTGTCACATTTTCACTACCATCATCCTATAGAAGACCTGCCTGGTTCTATAAAAAAAATGCTCGCAGATGCACAATACCATGTGACATGAGCAACCTTTTCAACAAGCAGGAGGGAAACTAATATCCCGTGATGACAACACGAACACCGTCACGGCAATAACCCTCAAGAAGACTCGTCTCCAAACCAAACCTGACAGAAAAAGCAAGTTCACCTTCTTAATAGACACAGGTGCTGCCGTCTCTGTCATTCCACCTCAAGTAACCGACCTCAAAAATTAGGAAGTTAGCAATTTTCGCGCTGCCAATAGTTCCCACATACCCATCCATGGTGAGCGGCTGATGACCCTCAATATTGGATGCGAAAGGATATAACTTGGCCATTCATCATAGCCTAGGTTGACCAACCAATTATCGGTGCTGACTTGCTTGCCCACCACAAGCTTGTGGTAGCCCTACACAACAGGCGGCTCATGGATACCACTACGAGCCTGACTGCCTCCGCAGGTCTAGCTTTAGCCGGTGCAACACTAAACACCCTAGGAGACGACCCAAACTGCTATAGAAAATTATTAGAGAAACATAAAACAATCACAATGCCTAGCACTGCATTGACAAAACCTAAGCATGATGTGAGACACATCATCACAACAACGGGACAACCAGTTTTCGTGCGCTCCAGTCGACATAATCCTAAAGTCGCAGACTCGGCAAAAGAAGCCATAAAAGGAATGCTGCAGAATGGGATCATCCGACCCAGTAAAAGCCCTTGGGTTTCACCATTACATGTGGTACCTAAAAAGGTTAGCTGGAGATTGTGCGGAGACTACAGGAGTGTTAATTTCCAGACGGTACGCGATAGCTACCCCCTAAAATACCTGCAAGACTTTCAGCCCAACTGGCAGGAAAAAACATCTTTTCAAAGGTTACCTTGCCAGTACCTACTTCCAAATCCCCATGGACGAGGAAAGCATCCCCAAAATGGCTATCACCACTCCTTTTGAATCTTTTGAGATCATGGGCATGCCCTATGGCCTCAGCGGTGCAGCTCAAACCTTTCAACGATTTCTTGACACAGTCCTTCGTGACATATCCGTCGCAGGAAGCCCAGTCACGAACTTCAACTACGTCGATGACATACTAGTTGCCAGCTCAAATGAGACTGAACCTCTCCAAGACCTTGAAGAACTATTCACCAGACTAGCAGCTCATGGGCTAGTCATTTATCCACTCAAAAGTGAATTTGGACGCCCCGAAGTGGACTTTCTTGGACACAGAATAACCTCACAAGGAATTCTGCCGTTGCCCGAGAAGGTCAAGGATATCAACGATTTTGAGAAACCCGTGTTCATCAGGACGCTCCAAACATTCTGTGGGATGATACAGTTGTACAAAAGATTCTTGCATGACATTGCCTCAGTCATGGCATCACTCAACACACTTCTTTCGGGGAAACCCAGGAAAAATGACAAAAGTGCATGGAAATCAGAAGCAAACCAAGCTTATGAAGATGCAAAAGCAGCACTAGCTCAAGCAACAATGCTTCATCGCCTATTGGCTGATGCACCAACTGCAATTGCAGTGGATGCTTCCATCACCACAGTGGGAGCAGTGCTGCAGCAGTTCCAAGACAATGAATGGAGACCGCTTGCTTTCTTCGGCAAGAAATCACAGTCAAGGGAAAGGAAATACTCCACCTTTGGTCGAGAATTGCTTGCAGCTTATCTATCAGTGAAGCACTTTCGCTACTTCATCGTAGGCATTGACTTTGCAATCATCACCGATCATAAACCATTGGTTGGTGCATTTCACAAACGACAGGAATGAGACAACCCTCGGGAGAGCCGTCAACTCTCATACATCAGTCAGTTCACAACTGATATCCAGCACATTACTGGAGAAAGAACCAAGTTGCAGACGCCTTGTCACGATGTCATGATCAAGAGGAACAAGTCACACAACTGCCTTCTGAACCAAAAGATGAGGATTGTGATTACCTTCTCACAGCAATATTCACTGACATTGATGAAGAACGACTTCGCACGGAACAACTTCAAGACCAAGAGTTGTAAGCACCACTCGAAGACGAGGATTTAACCTTCCGCCTACAACAAGTTGATGGAATTTACATGCACATACATGGCAATGTGTGCCGACCTTACATTCCGCAGACAATGCGCAAGGAATTCTTCCACAAGGTGCACAACATCGCCCATCCTGGGAAGCGTGCCACAGTACAGCAACTTGCCACGCGTTATGTGTGGCCAGCTATGAAGAAAGACATCCGATAATGGTGTGAGCAGTGCACAAACTGTCAAAAAGGCAAAATAAGTCGTCACAACTTTGTTCCATCACAAACCATTCCACCAGAAGGAGGAAAGTTTGTGCAGGTACATCTCGACCTTGAGGGACCCTTACCTCACAATGAGGGGTACGAATACCTACTCACCTGGATATTAAGCTATGGTTGCCCCATCAGCATCACCACAGACCGCGGTCTTCATTTTGAATAAGCATTATGGACCAGTCTCGTGGAAACCCTTGGTTCGGTGCGAATCAGGACCACCGCTTACCATCCTCAGGCCAATGGCCTGATCGAACGACTCCACTGCCGAGTCAAGGATCCATTAAACACACAGGCAGATTCTCACCACTCGGTGGAAAAACTTCCACTCATCCTCCTAAGCATGCGACCCGCAGTAAAAGAGGACATCGGCTAAACAGCAGCAGTAATCATGTTAGGAGTTAATTTGCAACTTCCATGCGACCTGTTGGTCGAAACCGCAATCCTGCACTGACCGACATCACCGAGCTCAACCAGAGACTCCAAAGCTTCATGAACGAAGTTGGTCCGGCACAGTCCCGACCAATTCAACCAGCAGAGGGGCACCTCGACCCTAAACTCAAAACAGCGACGCACGTCTTTGTCCGCATCGACAAAGTACGGTGCCCGCTCGAAGCACCCTACGAAGGACCGTTTGAGGTAGTTCAACGTACACTGACACACTACACCATCAAGAGAAGAGGCAAAACAGACAATGTCCATGTCCCTCGTTTGAAAGCAGCCCATGGCGTAGATGACGTTTTCCCCGAAAGACATTCACCTGCCACGATACAAATCGGAAGCATTCCGTCAACCACACCAGCCCCAGATGGAGTTCCCGCACCAGGCGCAGCCCGTCCAGAGGACCGGCACGCGCCACGAACCCAGACTACCAGACAACCAACAAATTTACCACCGCAAGCTTTCACAGAACGGCGAGTACAAATAAACTCACAACCTCAAGTCAGGTTGTTCACTCAAACCACCAGGTCTGGCAGAGCAGTAAGAGCACCAGACCTTCTCAACGTGTAGCTAACGCTACGCACTTGGACGTCAGCTAAGCAGGGGAGAAAACAGTACTGCATCCCGGGCTACAGTCTGAATGGGGAGGGATGTAGAGGTCCTTAATTGACCCTACATTATCCTAATAACATTAAACACATTATACGTGCATCACAAGTACCTATTACTATTAAGCAATAGCATCTTCTGATCTCATTGTTGCATCTTTCCAGGTAGCTACAACATTTCCGTTTAGCTAGAACAAACTGATTCCAATCATAATGGCAGTGCAACAAATATGTATTTTGGTTAAATGTATATGTATAACCACGCACAAAAAGTCATGAAACATGCATCAGAAGGATTAAATGATTCCGATAAATACCTTGACATAGATATGGCAACAACGCCTTCCGGACAACAAAGCTGAACTGGGTTTTTCTTAACTCTTTGTAGACAAGGACAAGAAGATAGTTCTCGTGGCAGTTATTTCATTGTATACTGGCATACATACACGGGCGAGGAGGTTCTGAATGGTAAACTACTTGTTGGAAAAGAAACTGTGACCACAGAGGCAAAGAAAGACACCAGCCAAAACTAAATATCTTCTCTTGCAGGATATACGTATAGATAGTGTGTACCTAGATATACCTCAGACAGTGCAATGAAAGTAACAAGGCTTTCCTTGGACTTTGCCCCGCAGAAGACAGGTGAGAATAACATTGTTTAATATGTGCTATCCCCAGTGTAGAGCAGACTAATAAATACAGTTAGAGATTTCTGCAGCAAGACACTCCTGTAAATACCTGGATGTAAGATTTCAACTGTGTTCCAGGGCACAGTTGCAGCTAGCTATGGGGAATTCCTTGATCAACGGCTATAATAGGATTTTCAAATTGGTATTATGCTAACATGATATCAATCTTTAGGTCTGAGTAGCACCATACCTTGATCCATGCCAAAGTATAGATATATATAGTGTAAATAACATTTTTTGATAAGTGACATCTCTTGCAACTATTATACATCCAGAATGCAAATTCTGGGTCATAAACATAGAAAAATAAAGTGAGTAAGATTCATGCATTATTGAGCTTAATACTCCCATTTTTATTCCTGATAGCTATATTTATAGTATTATGATATTTTCTTCCATGTGATATCCATTTTTATTACATGCACCCAATCTGTCTGCCTGTATGAGGCAGGCAGAATGGTATGTGATTATCTCCCATGTGGCACCCTCTTTAGCCAAAAATGTTTTATGTGCAGCCTTCGTCCCTGCTGCAAATCAAGGACAATAAGGAGACACTATCTCCATCGTACGGCAACCCTCTTCATGCGAGACGAAAACCGAATTCTTGACTGGATCGCAAAACTTCCAAAAATCCCACAAGGATTAACCGTGGTTAAGCAACGCAACCGGGATTTTTTTGCCGGCTTTCCTATCTCCCTTCTTTTTCCCTTTTTTATTACCTTGGATGTCTTCATTCAGTTAAGTTGGGATCAATGCCAAAGATTTTACTTTCCTCTGTCTGTTTTTGTCCTTGTGTCTGTTTTTTGGTGCTTGCCCATAATACTCAACCTCATTTGTGAAAAATACTAGCATAAACTTGGAGTCAGATTGTTCCTTGGAAGTGAAAGCATCGTGTTCACTTGAATTATAATCGCTCACAGAAGCTCATTTACTATTAACGTTTTTGGTTTGTCAATGCATTACTTGCCCATAATCAATATATGTTACCAACATCACCAAAACCCCCTCCCACCCGTCCCTCTGATGAAACCCTCCTCTGCAATGTTCGTTCAAACCGAGGCCTCTTTTACAGGCTGGGACATGTCCTGTTCAGATGGTTCCTCTGCCTCAGGATCTTGGTCCCATGCTGAATCCAAATACCATATTAACTTCCTTGAACTGTATTGTGTGTTCTCAACCATTAATTGCTTAATTCATAAATACTCGCATACCTCTGTCCACATCTTCACTGATAACATGGCTACTATGTGCTACATTAATCAGATGGGGAGAACACATTCCTCACAGATGTGCCTCCTTGCCTTAGAGCTTTGGGAGCTATGTTCTTTGCACAATATTTTGCTGACTGCTTCTCATGTACCTGGCATCGAAAACACACTGGCTGACAGATTTTCACGTGCTTCACATGAAATCACAATTACTGCTTAAATCACATGGTCTTTGATGATCTTTTGAATTTCCTACAAATTGAACCTGAAATTGATTTGTTTGCATCTCGTATCACTCGCAAACTGAACAAATATGTATATAGATTCCTCGACTCCTTTGCTTGGAAAATCAATGTCTTTTCCTTTAGGCGGCATGGTCCTGCATACATGTTCCCACCTAAATGCCTATTATCTCAAACCATACAGAAGTTCATTACAGACCAAGTGGAGGTGGGCATACTAATCACTCCCTTCTGGCCCGGTCCACCTGACATCCCTAAGTTGTTTACTTTGCTCACTTCTGACCCTGTCCTCATCCCAGCTTCAATCCTAGAAGGAACCCGTAACACCCGACACGTATTTCAGGTAGTGGGTTGGAGCATTTCTTCTTTGCATGCAAAGAGGAAGAAATTTAATGCGACATGACTCGCGCGCTCCTCCGCAGTATCGAGCCGGGCACTTTTAAGCTCTACGAGCGTTACTGAACAAAATTCTCCCCTCGGGTAACGTCACGCAGGAGTTTCACTTTTAGCTCTGTACCCATAATTTGTGACTTCCTAACAGCTATGTACGATTATAGGTACCATTCAAACACCCTCAATACCATTCGCAGTGCTCTCATTTTTTTCACCTCAAAACCTATGGCCATCGGTGAGGACCCCACCGTTTCTCAGCTCGTCAAATCGTCCTACAAAACTCGGTCTATCCAGACTAAATATATCACTTTTTGGCCATTGGAAAAACTGCTGAGATGCCTTGCTCCTTGGCACCCCCCTGCTTCTCTCACCATGAAGCAACTAACCTTGAAATCTGCCTCACTACTAGCTCTCAGCTCGTCTGACAGGGGACAAGCCCTCCACGCTATCAACATCGAACACACTGACATAACAAACGATTCTGTGATTTTCATCATCAACTCCTGTCTGAAACTACTAGACGTGTCGTTAAACCAAAAAACTGTTAAGTGTGTGGCAACTGACTCCCCCTCCGCCCAATGTCTGTGAGAACATCATTCATTATATGAACTGGACCCTCTCTCTTCAAGCGGCTGAAGTCTCAAAAGGGAGAGCAAAGCCAACGCCGCTGTTTTTGTCCCTGGCCACTAAACGTTCACTTACCAAGAAAACAATTGCCCGTTGGTTAAAACACGTCCTGAGACTAGCAGGCATACAACAATACTCTGCCCATTCGTACCGTGGAGCAGGCCTTTCCGACGCTTTTGCAAAGGGCGTGACGATTGATCAAATTGTCCAGGCCAGGGATTGGTCTAATGCCGGCACTTTCAACTGATTCTATAATAAACCAATAAACTGTTCCAATGCTGCTCAGACAATCTTAACTCGCGATGTAAGGAAGGTGTTTATTCTGAACCTGCTAAATGAGTGGACATATTTTTAGTTCAATATACCACCTACAAAAATTTCAACATGACTTTTATATGTATTTTACTACTTGCCACTCTATGCTGGCACCACCAACGGCTCCTGGGATGAAATCTATCCGTTCTGTCAGGATCTCACATTTAGCTGCATAACGTAGATTTCTTCTTTAGACGTTGGCGGTGGTCCAGGTCCCTCCCACCTCCTTAAAATACATAGTTCCTCTCAAAAAACTCGTAAGATGGTTCTCAGCAACAAACGGTAGAGCAGGATTGCCAGCCGTAGCAATCAAAATGTTTTATTGTAATAAACTTTTATTCCTGATAAGGTACGGTGAGCACAATCAAGGCATCCGAGGACGCCAGATGATGCTGGCACTGCCAACGGCTCCTGAAGAAGAAATCTACGTTCTGCGGCAGAAGGTGAGATCCTAGCAGAACGGATAGATTATTAACACGTAGTTCTAGCCCTGCGGGCTAGAACTACGTACCGTAAAATAATACCTACGTTTGCCCCACAGGTTAGCAACACGTACTTTTGCCCCGCGTATTAGAAATACCAGATACTAAGTTGGGGTAGGTTAGGCAGGAAGGTTTCAGCAATATGCTTGCAGCGTAGCCAGCAAATATATCCAGCTGCACTCAGCATAACGGCACGGAACCACTACCCCGCCGTATCAAATTGAACCAAGGTGTATACCACAGTATACATTTTGATTGCGTACCATACTCAACATGATGCTTATTTCCTTCTCGTACCTATACTTCATTACCATTTCTCGTCCGTTGTTGTTGCCAGTTAGTCGTGTCGCTTCTATATCGAATTGGGATAGTCTGATTTTGAGCTCTTAATCAATGTAAATACCGAAGTATCATTGTTGAGTATTCTAACTCTTCCCCTCTATTTTATCTTTCTTACTTCATACGCCACCACGGGAAGCTTCGTTACACCAGCCAATGTGTCTGACATAACTGAGAAGAGGAGTCAAGTTCAACCTACCCTTATACAAGAACAATTCCGTGTGCACATATGGTTAGGTACAACTACGGAGAACTTGAACACGTTTACATTTCTGATGTAAGAATTATTTGTACTTTGTTTTGTTTGCCAATGTTGTATTCCATAATATCTGTTACACACCTGGAAGGCCCAAGGGAAATACTCTTCCCTTTTCACAATTCACAAGTCTGTAACACTTCCCTTCAATTTATGCCTACAGTACTATTTGCTGTCATGCTGTATTGCATGGGTTATTTACCTTTTTAAGCAAAAGATTTTATTAAATCTCAGTCAGATCTGAGTCACTATGTCTCCTGATTGCCAGTCTAAATTTTGTGTACCAGAATTGGTGAAGCAATCTGGACAAATGCTTTGCCAATATTAGAGTAGGGTTTAAAATCTAAATGTTTTCTGAGGTGTACATCCTGGTTCAGTTTGATACGGCGGTGCAGTGGCTCTATGCCTTAAGCTGTTCTGTTGCGTGCAGCTGGATATATATATTTGCTGGCTATGTTGCGAGCATATTGTTGAAACCTTCCTACGCAACCTAACCTATGTTAGGAGCACATATTTCTAACCCAGGGCAAAAGAACTGGTTTCTAACTTGTGGGGCAAATATATGTATTATTCTTTGGTATGTAGTTCAAACCGGCAAGGCAAACATACGTTTTATTAAATAGATTGTGAGTACCCTGTGGTATGATCCAACTACCCTACCATATACATCATAGTATCCAAAATGACTTTGTATCCTAGAGCAACATCAAGGTTTGAGTGGCACTGCTATTGAACAGTTGTTTGTAAATAACGTACATTTTCATAATGATTGTAAAAGTTGCTTGCACTGTTACACATCAAAGGCCTGAACAACATAACCAAACATGTCATGAAAACTCCTAGATTTTGATTTGCTCATGTAAGTGGTACTGTAGATTTCACTATCTCTAGTTAGGTGCAACATCTGTCATCAACATCTCCAGACTGCCAGTCTATGTGAAAGGTTAATAAGTGGCAAAGATTTCCTAGTGACATGAAATGATGTATCTGAAATTCTTTTCAGGAACTTTTCAACTCTGAGTAGAAAAGTAGATAGCTAGTGTAGATTGTTCACCAACATTTTCCTTGCACCCTCTGCCACTGCCCTGTATGTATCTCACCTTAGTATCTCACCTTTGTATCTCACCTTTGCAGCCCCCCACAGCCCCAACAGCCCCGCCAACAGGGCACGCAGGCATGGGAGGCAGTACACCTCAGCGCGCCAGCAATCAAAATGAACAGCACTGTACAAGTACTGCAGCAGGACGCTGGTCGGAATGCGCTCAATAGGTCCAAAGAAAACAAAACAATGAAGACAGTCAACAACTGCACACAACCGTTGACAACACAAACAAAGCAACAACATCACATCAAATTTAGTCTAGCAAAACTCATACAACACTGCCCCCAATTCCTCCGCCAGGGCCTTCTTGAAGCCCCAAAGTGAATCACACTGCACCACATCAGCGGGCAGCCGGTTCCAAATCTGCACACAGCGAGAAT
>SDVV010026112.1:0-12313 GCA_016164225.1 Gammarus roeselii | reverse complement strand
AACTCGACCAGCTTACTGACACATTTCAGCCAGCTTATTGACCTTTCTCGATCAGGTTACTGACACATCTCAACCTACTTATCAACACATCTCAATCAGTTTACTGTCACATCTTAACCAGCTTACTGGCACATAACAGCAAACTTATTGACACAATTTGACCAGGTTACTGACACATTTCAACCAGCTCATTGACCTAACTCGACCTGTTTACTGACACATCTCAACCAACTAATTGACACATCTCAACCCGCTTACTGTCGCATCATAACCAGCTTTCTTGCCCAGCTTAATCAGCTTACCGACAAAACTCAGCCAAATTACTGAAAAAGTTCAATCAGCTTACCAACTCAGCTCAATCTACTTACTGACACAGCTCAACCAATTCACTGACAAGGCTTAACCACCTTACTGACACAGCTCAGCCCTTACTGACATAGATCAACCAGCTTACTGTCACAGCTCAATCTTGTAATTAACACAACTCAACCAGCTTACGCAAGCTGCCCCCAACAATAGAACGCTCACGTCGCCTGCAAGTTCTGGAGAGCTGTTACGACAATCTTCCCTGCTCGTTTGAGGATTTTTGTTCAACGCTGTTTCGTCAGCGGAGGAAGCGCTTTTGGTGAAGAGGTAGAGGATGACTGGGAGAGCTTGCAGAACTCGATCTCCTGGATGCTGACGGTAGGTAGTGCTTGCTTTGAGGGTGTACCAAGAAGGTGCTTCCGGCGCTGGTGAGTATTGAGGCTCGTGAGGAATTATCTAAGCCTTTGTTAGCGATTGATTATATAATGGAGTTCTGGAAGTGAAAGTGTTTGTGTTCCGATTGGTTATTGACAGAATTTGACATCCTATGGCTGGAAGAATAATCCAACGACCTACTTCCGACAGATGACATAACACACACATAAAATTAAATTCTTATCGGATAAACTATTCAATGCTAACCAACGTCCGACGTCAACCATGTAACAACAACTGCAGCACTCAACTATAAGCGCCAGAAAAAGTGGTCCCGTACATAGATAAATCAGAATGACGCTGAAATCGCAATCTTAGAGGAAAAAATGATGCAAAGACGTCTTCCGGAAATATGTATATTAAATAACGGTTCGGGTCTGGAGCCCGCACACCATGCTGATCTAGAGAAAAACAAAAATAATCCCAAGAAGACTTGCATTTTTTTTATATCTGTGCGGCACAAGAAACCCTATATAAAATACATTCAATTACGAAAATTCAGCAGAGATAGCCGAGTTTTTCAATTACTTATTCGTTAACGTTGGGAAGCACACATTCAAAGAGGATGTGATCGATCATACAATTTCTTCAGGTGTGCACGAAACCCCGGTAATGCGAAAGCCAATTCGGTTCACACTGAACTCATCGCCCAGGAAGGACCAAATGTGGTCATCAAGCCCACCAAACCAATTAGAACTTGTCTCGGCGATTTACTCAGTGAAAAAGACCAACTCTTGTAGGGGACAATGGCAAAGCGTTACAGTACCTCATGGTCTCGCCATATCTCCAGCTGCTCATGAACACATATATTGCGACAGAAACTTTCCCTCAGAATTGGAAGCACCCGCTCATCATAGATATCCACTAAAAGGGGAAGGCAAATGACCCCTCAATTCATAGACCCATAAGCCTCCTACCGGTAACTTCAAAAAATCGGAAAATATCATTGCATGTCAACTCCTTGACTACCTTGGGGAGGCAAACCTGATCACTGACTGTTTCTATGCATACAGACGGAGAGCTATACTGAAGATGCGCTGATCAAAATCTCCGAATTCGTATACAAAGCTATTGACATAGAACAGCCTATCATTACTCCTGCTGCTGGAAATCTCACAAGCAATTAACCGTGTATATCACGATATCCTTTTGAAAAGAAAAAAATACAACTGAATGTCCTAAGATCTTGGTTTGAAAACCTCAGGAATCGATTCCAATCTGTCGGGTTTGACAGAATTTCCTTCTTCCATGACCGGTAAATATCAGAGTTTCACAAGGATCGATTCTCGGACCGGTTCTCTCCCCGCTGTATATTAACGGCATAAACTGAGGAGACCTTCTCAACAGCGCAAAATATACATTGTATGCTGATGATGTTCAATTGATGTCCGGCAAACAAATAAGAAAAAATTTAAACTAGTTCGCAGATTGGTATTCTGCGAACGAGTTTAAAGATAGTGAGAATAAAGCCCCAATGTATTATCCTGGGACCCAAAGCAAATGCGCGAAGATTGTTGTTGATTGTATGGGTGCAAAAAATTCCTCATGAGAACATAGTGAAAAATCTGTGAGTAGCTTGATCACAATACGACATTTGGAGATCATGTTGAGAAGCTTGGTTACAAACTGAATGTTATACACTGATGTTTCTTAGTAGAACGAACAAATATCCAAACTCTAAACTCAAAGCTTCTTGCTAACAATAATCTTATTTTTTCACCTATAAACTTCTACCCTACCAAATGGGGAAGTGCGCGAAAATATTATTCACAGATAACCAACGTAGCATAAACTCCACCGCAACGGTAGCCCATGATAGGAACCTTTGATAGAGTGATCACGTGACGCCTATTCTAAAGAAACTAAAATGGCTGAACATCCGCAACGACAGGAGCTCAGTGGAGCTATACGAGTCTTAAAATCAAGAACACACTTTCATGTTCAAACGGTATTGTGTTGTAGACTCGTAAATCAACGATCAACGAGAAACTAAAATAATTTTGACGTCAAGTTCAGAAAAAGACGGGAATGGTGCCAAAGTTTTCACTATTTCAGGTTCAAAATATTTAAACAATCTACCGGCTGACGTTCAAAATTGCGCTACCGTGCCTTCTTTCAAGTAGAAATGAGCCACTCTATTGCTTGCCCGTCGGCAAGGGCTGACGAAGTGAAACAACTGATGGCGAGTAACATGAACTTTAACGTGAAACAACTTTTCCGGCTAAAGCAAAGCATCAACTTAGACCATTCAATCAACATCACAAACATAATCTAATCGTGTGATACAAAAAAAATACTATCTTCTCTTGACTTCTCTTTGTCTTCATCAGCAAATAAATAGCAACGCTGTTAAGTAAAACGAGGTTGTACTATTGCCACAGCTCGTTTTGTCTCTCCCTTTGGCTTCGCAATGTTTCGTACCTAAAAGAATTTTTTTATTTGACATGAAAAACATGCAATGGTTAGCAGAATATTATTGAACTATTTCCGTACTCTCTTCTTAGCCCATCAGTTGTTTGTTGAGTTTGCCTAGTTTTTGCCCGATAGGTAAACTTACAATGTAATTCATTTGAAATAATTTCGTATTTCCGTACTTCCGCAAAGCGAATAATTCATCGTCACGTAACAACTGTGAATGTCCTCTCGAATCGTTTCTTTAAATATGTCTGGCTTGGACCGAATACATAGACATGCATGATAGTGACTCTCTAACTCACGTAGACCCAAACATAGCCTGACAAACAATCTTTGCTACCCAACGGTAGCAAATGTTGATCGCAGTATTAGGTGTCGTCAGAATATGGTGCATACTCATTCATAGGGATGTATGCTGCATCGTACTGTTTATACGGGAATCTATTTATAATCATTCATAGGGAAGAAAGCTGCATCGTACTGTTCATACACTGTCCTATTTATACTCATTCATAGGGAAGTATGCTACACCGTACTGTTCGTACACGGTCCTACTTATGCTCCTTCATAGGGATATAGGATGCATCGAACTGTTTATACATGTTCCTATTCATACTCATTCATATGGAAGTATGCTGCATCGTACTCCTTATATAAAATCGGAAAAATAATCGCGGATTTTTCCGGTCTCGCATTTCATTTATGTCATGTATTTTCGACCACTTTTTGCCTTGGGGGTTGATCCTTGGTCTTCAACATCAAAGTCAAGCCGTCTCGCTTCCTTTTTGGGTCTTCCACTGAACGGCGACGCATCCATTGCCTCTTCTCTGGGAAGACGTTCTGGGGGTGTCACAGCAGCAACTGTGAAAAAATAAAATTAGGTAAAACATGTCGTCAAAATCTACATCAGTAGCTTACAGAACGTAAGGCCGGATGCCCATAACACCGGATGGCGGAAGGTAAGTAGTAGTAGTAGTAGTAGTTTGAAGATAATGACGACTCCCCTGTAGGGCAATTGAAGATTGGCAGAATAGGTGCAGCGTAGATTACGAGTAGGTTCAACGTAGATTCAGATTTGATTCAACGTAGATTCAGAGTATGTTCAACGTAGATTCAGAGTAGGTTCAACGTAGATACCGAATAGGTAGTAGTAGATCCCGAATAGGCTTAACGTAGATACAGAGTATATTTAACATAGATTCAGAGTAGGTTTAACGTGTTCAGAGTAGGTTTAACGTTAATTCAGAGAAGGTTTAACGTAAATTCAGAGTAGGTTTAACGTAGATTCAGAGTACGTTTAACGTAGATTCAGAGTAGGTTTAACGTAGATTCAGAGTATGTTTAACGTGGATTCAAAGTAAGTTTAACGTTAGATTCAGAGTAGGTTTAACATAGATTCAGATTTGATTTAACGTAGATTCAGAGTAGGTTCACCGCAGATTCAGAGTAGGTTTAACTTAGATTCAGAGTATGTTGAACGTACATTTGGGAGGAGGGAGCAAAAGTTCCAGGATTCAGAGGGGCTTCAAGGGGGTCTTACATTTCTCAAGAGGGTCCCGAAGGGTCTCAAGGTTGTCCCAAAGGGCCCCAGAAGGGTCCAAGTGGGTACCCCCAAATCCTCCTGGTCTTCTAAGTCCCCCGGGTTCCCGAAACCCCGATTTGATTTGATTTTGGCCTCATTTTCACCGGAGCCTCAACGTGAGTCATAATAGGCTCCCCCGTAGGGTTCAATTATCATGGATTCCAGTAGGCTCGCACACCTCTGTGTGCAAGAAAAACAACGTTGTCAAAGGTAAACTATTTGAACACCTTAGCCGTGTCAGACGCACACTGGTGCGCACAAGAATAACGTTTAGACGAAACGGACCCCTGCTTTCAATAATTTAAAACTTCGTGAGCAATATGTATGCGCGCTAGCGCGTACAGGTAGCATCGTCAAGGTTTACGGCTACATCAGATCTCAACTCCAACCGCAACGCATCACAAGGTTTATAGTTAAGCGGCAAAGCTGAACTACAAAAATTACATATGGTTCACACACGTGCGAGTGAGCACAGACTGAGAAAAACGTTTATTCACATAATCACAAACAGGAGCTCTCTTACTAGTATACTAGCATTATTTTATACGACAGAATTGTGGAACGTGAAGAAGAAAGATAGGGCAGGTTCGTCACGGCAGAAAAACTGCTCGGATTATTGATTTCGCAGTCATTGTGTAAGGGGATAGAGAGGGGGAAGCAGAAGTCCCTTGGGTCCCAATAGAGCCCGACAAATCACGGACGGTAACCCAAGTCCCCCGAGTCCTCATGAGCTCCCCATGTCCCTCGAGGCCCCTCGTCTCAGCTCATCTCGGCTTGTCTCGAATCATTTCGGCCAGTCTCGGCGCGGTTTGCCCCCTCTGCGCTAGTAATCATGTAGACTGTAATAACAAAAATTTACGATCATGCATTTCAGGGTGGGAGTGGGGTGGCAGAGGCGTCTCGAGTCCCTAAAGAGCCCGACGAATCCCGGAGGGTAACCCGATCTTCGGGTCCCCCGAGCTCCCTTTGCCTCAGCTCATCTCGGTTTCTCTCGAATCACCTCGAACAGTCTCGCCTCAACATGTTTCGACTGATCTCGACGCACCTCGACCAGCCTCGACGCGACCCTCACCCTCTGAGCCAGTAATCCGCGGACTTTAATGGTTAATTGTTCTACTCAAGCATTTCACATATATACATTTTTCTGTGTATGTGTTTTACAGAATGGGTAAGGGGAAGCAGAGGTTCCAGGATTTAGAGGGGCCTCAAGAGAGTCACACAGTTTTTCAAGAGGGTTCCAATGGGTCTTAAGGGTGTCCCAAAGGGCCCCTGAAGTGTCCAAGTGTATCCTTCCAAACCCTCCTGGTCTTTCAAGTCTCCGGGTTCCCGAAACCCCGAAATAAGGAGCAATAAATTACTAAAATAAAGTATTAATGATCTATAAAATGAATAATCATCCATCCACCCCAAGTGCACCGTCGAGACTAGTACAGTAGTAGTAGTAGCTGCTTCCGTTTTCCACCGTAGTCCGAACGCGAAGTTAATGCAGACTTCCCCGTAGGGCAATGGAAGAGTGGCAAAGTAGGTGCAGCGTAGTTCACGAGTAGGTCCAACGTAGATTCAGAGTAGGTTTAACGTAGATACAGAGTAGGTTTAACATAGATACCAAGTAGGTTTAAGGGAACCCAACCTCGTTTAAAAATAGACTGGAATTTCCTTTCTCCACGAAGATGAATGCCGGCGGCATGACGCACAGGTGACTTGGCTTCAACGAAAAGGTTGTTCCAAATAGAAGATAGAGATGATTTCTTTAAATATTGCAAAGTGGAACATCAGATGGAATGATCTTATTTTAAAATGCATTATGGAACATAAAATAGTTATTGCAATGCATATTACGGATGTGGCAATGCGCGTTAGGACAAATATAATGAGCGTTGTGATTACAGTTTTGAACGGTTAATCGAAGCGGGTGCAAAACTTCTCATGTCAGTGATGATATCCTCTGATATTGCATCATCAGAGTGCTCCAATAAGCGATGCATTGCATTTGCATGCCGCGAATATTTTGAACAAGTTCATGACTATTAAATTGACATGCTGTATTAGTGAACAGTCACTGAAAATGAATTATTCATGAACTAGTGCGATATTTGTTGATTTAATTCATTAATACACAGTTACTAGTGAGGCACGTATTCTTTATGAACTGGAGCTGTGTTATTTATTAAATTTCATCAAGCAAGTTACTGGTAGCGTATTCTTCATGAAGTCTGGTGATATTGATGATATGATTTCATCAAGCAAGTTACTGGTGACGTATGATTCATGAGCAAGGGTGATATTGATGATATGATTTCATCAAGCAAGTTACTGGTGACAATTGTCGACAGAAGACGCACATATGAGTATCACTGAAGATCTATACAAACACTTTGATGAGGGGTTGATATCTCTGCTGGTATTGCTAGACTTATCGAAAGCATTCGACAGTGTAAGCCATACAATTCTTTTTGGCAAGCTCCGCAACATCGGACTAGACCCGACTTGGCTCAAAAGTTATCTGATGAATCGGCAACAATCAGTTAAACTCGATAACGCAACTATGTCAAATTCGGCCACAATTGCCTTTGGGGCCCCCCAAGGTTCGATACTTAGCCCTTTGTTGTTCGAGGTTTTTGTAAATGACATCGACTGTAAAATACCAAAAAAACAAGCGAAAATAGTAATGTACGCCGATGATGTTCAAATATTGTTTTCCCGATAGCCATCGAATTTGAATGCACTGAAAGCCGACGCTGAGACAGCCGTAACTAATCTGAAATCTTGGTATGATAGAAATGAGCTCAAGCTCAACTCTGGAAAAACAAAATGGATCTTGTTTGGCTCGAACTCGAAAAAAAAAGTCGTCCCAATGAATTTCTCTATCAGGAAAGGCAAATCTGACATTCCTGGTGAAGATAAAGTTATAAGTCTAGGACTATGGTTTGATCCCGATCTTTCCTTCAAATACCTCGTAACTACTCAGTGTTCCAAGTTGAATGGAACACTTTTGTTCCTAAACTCCGCAAAAAAGAATTGGATTTCAAATCAAGATTACTGATTGTCCACGCTTTAGTATTTTCTCACATTAACTAATGTCTTTCAATTAGGGGGAAATGCACCAAAGCTCAGAGAGAGAAAGTACAACGTTGTATTAAATTTGGGGTAAGAATAACATGCGATGGTAACCACAGAAAACGAGACCACGTAAGTCCTCTCTTCGAAAAATTTCAGTGGGTCAATATTGACAACAAACTGTCACTCCATGAGTCGATCAGAATTCATAAAGATCTTCTAGAAAAACATTCACCCGGTAGCCAAAGGCACATATATTCTCGAGGTAAAAAGAACAATCGATTCATAAGAAATAATGATACTCTGCACGTTGAACACAGCAAAACAGAAACTGTCTGTCGAGCTTTTTCGATTACTGGACCAAAATCGTGGAACAACCTCCCAACAAGCCTCAAAAATCTTGAATCCAACAAGTCCTTCAAGAACAGGCTTGATGAACATCTGTTGACCGATCAATTCAAAACGGCAACTTTGCCAACAAGCACAAGCTAAATGCATAATACCAATAACCAGAAAATGCATTTCTGTTCATGAGCGACCATCACCACCAAAACTCTCAACATTGAGACACCATCTAATCGTTTTTACTCAGACGATACATATATTTTCTATGTTGTTACCGATCACAATTGTCTTTGCCAATTACCATAAGTGTTAATTTTCGTTTTGTCTATATCTATGTTTTAAATGTTCCAGTCGTTTTCTGGCCGAAATGATTCGAAAAAAGCCGAGATGAGCTGAGACGAGGGACCCGGAGAGCTCGGGGAACTTGGGCTACTCTCTGGGATTCGTCTAACTCTTTTGGGAGCAGAGGTACCTCTGCCACTCCACTCCCACCCTAAAATGCTCGAGTGAAAATTTGTGTTATTACAGTTCATATAATTACTAGCGCAGAGGGGGAGAGCCAGAACTCTTGGAGTTCTGAGTGGTTGGAGACGGGGATTCGTTTCGTTTGAGTCATTATCTTACCTGAATAAATTATTTGTGCCTCTACTAAACTAGACCACGTAGCTGTAAACATTGTTGTGTTGCTGTCGTAGCTGACTTTGTCCGTGTAGCCGTAAGCTTTGTACCAGTCTCAACGACGATAATTGTGCACACTTGCGTGCGTACATGTTAATCTTCAAGTTTTAAATGATTGGAGGCAAGGATTCGATTTGTCTGAGTCTTACCTGAATAAATGAAGTGAATTATAATCAACCTAGACCGCGCAGCGTTCCAAGTCGTGTTGCGTTGCTGTCGGAGCTGACTTTGTTCGTGTAGCCGTAAAGCTACCTGTACGCACTGTCGTGCGTGCATATTACTCTTGAAGTTCTAAATGATTGGGAGCGGAGATCCGTTTCGTTTAAGCGTTTTTCTTGTTTGCAACAGCATGCGTCTGACATTGCTAAAATGTTAACAAAATTCTAACTTTAACAGCGTTGTTTTCACTCGCACGCTAAGGCGTGCGAGCCTACTGGAATCCATGATCATCGAGCCTTATGGGGGAGCCTATTATGACTTGCGTTGAGGCTCTTGTGGAAATGAGAATCGAATCAAATCAAATCGGTAAAGGTATAAAACTGGTCGGCGCCAACGAGTAAGCCAATCGAAAAATTATCGGAGTCATTGGTGTTATCAGCTAGCGAAATAACAACATCCAACAATTTATTTACGATGACATATCTCCCGGACATGGAAATATAATCTGGCAATTCATTTACCACTACAGTTTTCGTGTTAATGAAGTCTTTACCAGAGACAATAGAGAATCTCGCTACCCGATACACACTGGACAGTCGAAGGTTGCAATTTATCTGCCACGTTCTTCCAAATAACGTTTTCTGTGACCCTAGGTCGAACAAGGCGCAAACTTTGGCAGTGAACTTCATCGAGGCTGCAGTCACCATTGCTGTGGGCAAAATCGTTGAACTTTTTGTTGAGCAGTTTGCAGTCACCGTAGGTCCAAGTCCCTCGTCAGCATCCTTCTTTAAAGAAATGAGTCCTTAAACAGATCTCGTCACGCGGATACAATCATGGTCCGGACGTTGGGTCCCTGGATTTTCTTCCTTTGTTGCACGAACGGGTCAGCAGATCTTCCCTCACAGAGTGCAGTGTGATGCTTCCGCTGGCACTTACGACATCGTGCCTGGCTCTTACATTGCTTAGCCTGATGGTTTCCCGGTCGTAAGCAATTGAAACAGTTTCAATGAAATGGTTTGATTACGACGAGCCACGACAGATGGATATTTATTGCACGAAACAGACCAGTGCTGATCGCTGCCACAAAATTGACACCCTTTTCGCCGATACGATCTTGATGCCACCGGTAGCACCGTACTCGAATTTTCCCGATTAGTAGATCTCACATCATCTATGAAGCTATCCGAAATACTTGCGTCGTGTAATTATGTTGCTTGGAGGTGACCAATATCAGTTTCAATTGCTTTCCGCAGGCTATCGAGGTCCCAAAAGTCTGATCGTCCTTCGCGGTTAATACTGTTTCTAATTCTTTAGGTAGCTAGCGTATTAGAATGGTGGCAAAAATATACCCTGCCTCTTCGATCTTTGCTGAGAGCGTATTGACTGTTCTCAGATGCGATTCGTAATGTGATCTTAATTTACCAAGGTCTCTTGCAGGAGAGATCGGAGATTTGAGGTCCAAAATCGAGAGCAGATGAGCCTCGATTACCTTGTGTTCGTTTCCGTAGGTCCTCTTCAGCAACTCCACGGCCTCCTGGTACTCCTGATTTGTGTAATTGAATCCAATCATCAGTTGAGACGCATCCTTCGCAAGCTGAGAAATAAGGTAGTGGAACTTGGTCGCACTAGATATATCAGTCGCAGAGTAAATTGTAGTATTGTAAAGATCCCAAAAAGTTTGCCACTTGAGTATGGACCTGTCAAACACTGGCAGCTTGATGATGGGCAACTTCTCATTCTTAGTGTTCAACATATCTTCATCCTCCGTCGTCATAGGTTTCCGCCTGTCGTGGTCTATAGCCACTCCTCAGTCATCGAGATTGAAGCAGATATTTTCATACTAATCTCTGTTACGATCATCCTCGATAATGTCAACCATTTGCTCGTCTAAGCCCAGTATGATGGCACGTTGTTGCTCCAATTCACCAACCAGTATTTACAACAATGCACAATCAGCTGGTTGAGTTTCACCCTGCTCTTCAATTTGTTCGCAGATCTTGGTACCAGCGGCACGTTGTCTGCCCCGTCGTTTGATTTATCGATCCGCCATCTTGATTCGACCCTGCAAGGCGAATGAAGGTTACGACATCATGTCAAATCTTTGGCCTAAAGATTCGAATATAAGTAATCCGCAGTTCTAGGTTCATATAAGATCGAGATGATAGACAGCGAAGAGAAACTCACTTTCTTCAGTTAAGTATTTATTCATGGCAGGAGTGACAAAACATGAGAGGAGCAGCACCACAGGTGGAGGTTCTGTTAGATGATCAATTAATAACTTGCATGAAAACCATAGACGCTATGAAGACGTTCCAAACAGAATGAACTTTTTAATCTTTAGGAACGGTTGGCAATACTCACAGGTATGATCTATACAATCTATATACAAAAAACCATTTACAAAATCTGTACACATTCGGAGATAGAATTCATTTAATGTGTTCACGATTCTATGCGTTCGATCAAGCGGCCTAGAGCATTGAAATTCTTGTGTCGTGAAGATGTTTCCATTCATGCAACGGATTCACTTGTGAAATTTCTCTAAGAAATATCAAAAAAGTCAAATTGTTATTCCTCAACTTCCGATTCCGGAATTATCTTCCCAATACGATTTATCGTAAATTGTTCAAAATTTTAAGAAATCGTTCATCAAAAGGAGGACTGAGAACTTAATCAATTTTGTTGATATGCGAAGACAACAATCGCAGAATTTTTGTTATCTTGGGAAAAAAAACTTCAATCAGACAGAAATACGCGTTGCTCTCACTGTATGTTGTGCAGTTCATAGAATATTCTTACTATTTATTTTTGTAGTTTTATTGGAATAGCAGCACGCAATGTTATTATGATCTCCCTTGGGCAGAAACATTGTACTACATGCTCATGGATAAATATCATTTCCAGCTTTGCGCAGAGGCAGTATCGTAACCAATGAGTGACCAGTGAGTAAGAAAACACCATCGCATACTGTTCTTCGCGTCTGAGCTCCAAAGTTTACAAGTTTCCAGGGTATAGCAAACTTTTTTTTGCTGTATCAAAATAAGAGCCGGTCACAGCTCTAAGCCGAATATCGCTCCGAGACCGAACATCGTCTCGTAAAGGTTAAAGTTTTCAACTAAATTGGAGAGATCGACTATCATATCTTTAGAGCGAGAGCAATAAGGCACCTCAGAGGGATACCCCCTGGGGGTATCCCAGGCTCACCCGCCTTCCCGTGGTGTCCTCGTTATCCAGCAATATTAATTTGTCCCTTTGTGTAAATACGTTTTGAGTTAGAAGATCCCTCCACCGTCCCCCCATTCAGTTTGTATCTACATCCCCCCCTTGGTGCACAAA
>SDVV010026111.1:0-12313 GCA_016164225.1 Gammarus roeselii | reverse complement strand
ACAGGCTTGAGAGTGATAGACGCCTCCATCATGCCGCTCGTGACAACAGGTACGTGAGGCGTGACAGGCTTGAGAGTGATAGACGCCTCCATCATGCCACTCGTGACAACAGGTACGTGAGGCGTGACAGGCTTGAGAGTGGTAGACGACTCCATCATGCCACTCGTGACAACAGGTACGTGAGGCGTGACAGGCTTGAGAGTGATGGACGCCCTCCAGCATGCCGCTCGTGACAACAGGTACGTGAGGCGTGACAGGCTTGAGAGTGGTAGACGCCTCCTCGTAATAACAGGCAGAGGAGTGACAGGCTGGAGAGTGATGGACGCCTCCAGCATGCCGCTCGTAACAACAGGTGATAGATGTCTTCTCTGTCTTGTCTATAGTGACAACTGGAGCGTGAGGGATGACAGGATTGAGAGTGATAGACGTGGTTATCTTGATCGCAGAGGAGATTAAAATATCTCTAACTTTTTGATAAAATATTTACCGGACACCTCCCATCCATACCTGCTCTATAACCTTAATTACAAGTTTTTTTTAAGATCTGATGGACTTAAATTGTGTTGTATAAAACGTTTAATGTTTTCCTATTTTTTTTATCGTTTGTGTTCCAGGCAACACCAACGCGCCCAGCATCATGATTGGAGAACGCGGAGCAGACTTCATCAAGGAGGACTACGGACTATTATGATGGGACTGCGCAGCCGCCTGGACCAGCGTCGTCAAGGAGGGCTACGGACTGTTATGATGGGACTGTGCAGCCGCCTGGACCAGCGTCGTCAAGGAGGACTACGGACTATTATGATGGGACTGCGCAGCCGCCTGGACCAGCGTCTTCAAGGAGGACTACGGACCGATATGAAGGGACTGTGCATAGTTCACAGTTACGCTGTTAATAGCTAATAATCATGAAGCGCATCTTCACCACACAGACAGTTGGTGCACATTGAGTGATGTCATTGCATCTTCACTACACAGACAGTTGATGTACAGTGAGTGATGACATCGCATCTTCACCACACAGACAGTTGACGCATAGTGAGTGATGTCATTGCATCTTCACTACACAGACAGTTGATGTACAGTGAGTGATGTCATCGCATCTTCACTACACAGACAGTTGATGTACAGTGAGTGATGACATCGCATCTTCACTACACAGACAGTTGACGCATAGTGAGTGATGACATCGCATTTTCACCACACAGACAGTCGAAGCACAGTGAGTGATGTCATGGTAAATGCGCATTTTCCGCCATCTTCAATGATGAGTTACAGAGTGTGATGAGTAAATCGGGCAATACTGAGAACAGTCGGTGGTGAATGGACTTATATAGCGGCTGCACGATTCGAGTTTACGATACAACACAGCTCTGCTCTTCTACCGACTAACCTCTAAAATAATCACCTCATCTTCATCTCATCTATACCTTTATCATAGACGCACCTCTCTTCGTACCATAACGCCTCCCCTTATCACGGACACACTTGTAAACACTTGTAAACACCTTTCTTCGTACCATAACACCGCATCCTATCACAGACACACTTGTACACACTTGTAAACACCTTTCTTCACACCATAACACCTCACCCTATCAGACACACCTCTCTTCATACCGTAACACCTCACCTTATCACAGACACAACTCTCTTCATACCGATATACCTCACCCTATCACAGACACAACTCTCTTCGTACTATAAAACCTCACCTCCATCACAATCACACCTCTCGTCATACCGTAACACCTCACCTTATCACAGGCACACCTCTCTTCATGTTACACTTGCATTACCTCATACCTAGAAAACGTGACCCAAAAAATACTCTGCTCCACCATAGAGTCGATGAGACTGCTGGATTATTTCATGTTGTCTGGGCATCTTAGGGTAGTCAGACTATGAGGGTAGTCGGTCTTAGGGTAGTCAAGGCTATGAGGGTAGTCAGTCTTAGGGTAGTCATGGCTATGAGGGTAGTCAGTCTTGGGGTAGTCATGGCTATGAGGGTAGTCAGACTACGAGCGCACTGTTCAATTGAATGTTGGATTCGTCTACAGTACTCCAAACATTCTCGTGATTATTTAAAATTTAAGAGTACTCCAGCATTGAAGAATATTCAGTCTGACTATCTGACTACCCTAAAGTCGTCAGATGGACTACTATGTAATTGCTACAGATCAATCGCCTGTCCCTCAACATTTTTGTTAACCAGTCTGAGTCAGAAATAGTACTGTGAAAATCTACAATCTTTTTAGGTAATCGATAGAATTAAGAAGAGATGCAACCCAAGGAACTAATTCGTTCGCGAATGAGGAACGGGGTGGCCGACGTAAAAAGTGACTTGCATTATTTTAATTAATTTTTCCTTCATACAAAAGTGTTGGCAAAAAAATCACATGTTATTTTTATAATATAAATTTTTTCGTGTTTAAAAAACTGACAACGCATTGAAAGAGATACTCTAGAGACACAGGAACTGCATCCAATAATTATCTGCAATTCAATTTCCAGGTGGTCGGGAGGTCTCTAAAGCGTTTCTGTTGTAACGCACAGAAATTAGGTTTAACGACATGATTTAAACCTTTTCAATTAGGTTTAACGACATGGTTTAAACCGTTTCAATCCGGTTTAACGACATGGTTTGAACCTTTTCAATAAGGTTTAACGACATGATTTAAATCTTTTCAATTAGGTTTAACGACATTGTTTAAACCGTTTCAATTAGGTTTAACGACATGATTTAAACCTTTTCAATTAGGTTTAACGACATGGTTTAAACCGTTTCAATTAGGTTTAACGACATGGTTTAAACCGTTTCAATTAGGTTTAACGACATGGTTTAAACCGTTTCAATTAGGTTTAACGACATGATTTGAACGTTTTAGAATTCATGATTTCATACACATTTACTATTTTTCGGCGAAATTGTAAGATTCCTTATAAGCGATCATGCAATTTAGTTACTGCGTTGGTGATAACAACCAGTGTCAAAAGATTATTCGAACGGGAAGGATAAGCACACTTGACCGCGTGAGTGAGGCAAAGCTCTTACATGCGGTCTAAAGGTCGAGTGACGGAAGAGAAATGACTCCTACAAGTCATCAGACAGTTGCCTAAAGGTCGAGTGACGGAATAGGAATGACTCCTACAAGTCATCAGACAGTTGCCTAAAGGTCGAGTGACGGAAGAGAAATGACTCCCACAAGTCATCAGAGAGTTGCCTAAAGGTCGAGTGACGGAAGAGAAATGACTCTTACAAGTCATCAGACAGTTGCCTGAAGGTCGAGTGATGGAAGAGGAATGACTCCAACAAGTCATCAGAGAGTTGCCTAAAGGTCGAGTGACGGAAGAGGAATGACTCCTTCAAGTCATCAGACAGTTGCCTAAAAGTTGAGTGACGGAATAGGAATGACTCCTACAAGTCATCAGACAGTTGCCTAGAGGTCGAGTGACGGAATAGGAATGACTCCTACAAGTCATCAGACAGTTGTCGATGCTAATCTAAGGGTGAGTGGAGTCAAATGGACCATCACCAACTTACTTACTAGCGCCACACCAGTGACCTCGACACTACATGGTGTCAGATGGCTTACTATTGAAGGAAACACTATAGGCACGTATTCACAGATTAATCAACATTAAATGAAGCTATTAATCATTTCAGGTTGGATTAAAAATAATAAAATACTGGACTGTCAACGCGGCAACAATTTTCTTCGAGTAAGTGAAGTAGAAGACGTGAATTCATAGAAGGGTCGAGCACATTTTTCAATTTCCTATAAAATACATTTGTCCGATACTTAATTGTTTCAGTTTCAAGATGGCGATTACTTTTGCATGAACCAGATGACTTTAAAGAATATTACGATGAAAATGTAGTGCACCTTGTACACCTAACATTTAGATCACAAACATGCTTTAAAGAGGTTTATTTGCTCTTCATGTCAGTCTTAGCGGGGTAAAGGCAATGCATCACGACTGAGGAAGCAGTAAACAAAACACCTCCCACAAGCACAGACCTGTGAAGGATTTGCCAATAAACTAATAAACTGTTCATTGGATTTACCAATAAACTGTAAAGGATTTGCCAATTTTTTTTTATCAGCAGAATTGTATTTTAAGATCGAATACGGATATCAAGGTATATGGGGGTCGAACATTTGACCCCATATACGCGACGCCTCACTGATATCCGATCCCCGTTATTGCGACCGCTCCTACTGCGACAGGCAGTTATTGCGACCGCTCCTACTGCGACAGGCAGTTATTGCGACCGCTCCTACTGCAACAGGCAGCTATTGCAACCGCTCCTACTGCGACAGGCAGTTATTGCTACCGCTCCTACTGCGACAGGCAGTTATTGCGACCGCTCCTACTGCGACAGGCAGTTATTGCGACCGCACCTACTGCGACAGGCAGTTATTGCGACCACTCCTACTGCGACAGGAGGTATTGCGACCGCTCCTACTGCGACAGGCAGTTATTGCGACCGTTTCTAGTGCGTCAGGCAGTTATTGCGACCGTTTCTAGTGCGTCAGGCAGTTATTGCGACCGTTCCTACTGCGACAGGCAGTGTTTGTGACCGTTCCTACTGCCACCGTCAGTTATTGCGACCGTTATTGCGACCGCTCCTACTGCGACAGGCAGTTCTTGCGACCGTTATTGCGACCGCTCCTACTGCGACAGGCAGTTATTGCGACCGCTCCTACTGCGACAGGCAGTAAGTATTTCGTTCAGACCCTTCTAGTATAAGCGGAGAATGTAACGGACTAATATATTCCAATACGGTGCCTCCTGCTGTATTTAGTTCAGTATTTTGTTAAAACAGGGGATCGGGTTAGGTTGTTTAGGTTCACTAGTTAACTAATAATCGTGTAAATGCAATACCTATTTATTAAAATCTTCAGCCTTAGCGCATTGTCGTTAATTGGATTAGAAATACGTGCAGTTCGGCGTCCGTCGTATCTCAATTGGAGAAGGCGGGTCCCATACCGGCCCTCTTCACAGAAACGAGTAGCGAGTACTCCAGATGAACTCATATTTTGATCCGTATTTATGACACAGGCGCATCTTTTTATGCTTCCCAATTACACGTTTTTATTTCCATGATAACAGTTCAAATAGGTGAGTTATTTGGTCTCGTGCGCGCTAGTACTTTAAGCTACGAAATCGAAAGGCAGGAAGGATTGCTGCCAAACTTTGCCTTGAACGTGTAAAGTGTCAGCCAAAAATAAGAAATGAAAGCAAACAATCTACACGAATGGAATATGGCATGCATTTATTAGTTTCCACTAACAGCGCGGCAGGCGGGTTGGTTGGTTGCCCAATATCAGTATTGGTCTGTGAAAGGTAGGAATAGAGCTTAAGACTCACAAATACACACCTTCACCCAATAGCTGCTGCAAACTTGCACGGGCTTATGAAAGGAATAAAAACTTACGCGCTCGTCTCATTTTTAAAAGTTCACTCACTACAGCAAAAAAAAATCCATTGCGGATGCATTGCAAATACGAATTGTTTATAATGGCGTACTACTTTTGATAATTAACAGAATTAGTTACTTTTTGTTAGGATACTCGCCTCTAACGGAAAATTTCAATTTCTGTCGATGTTAGGTGTTGCCAGAGTTGGTAGCAGATGGATACCGAATGCTCCTGATCGTCCAATCTTTTCCTAACAATAAAGGAGTTCGGATCACCCATCGCCCACGTCCATGGCATCTACATTCGTATGTTCCGCCTATGCGCAAAGCATTCAATTACATATATAATTATATTTGGGCAGTGCGCGGCCACACACTTTCCCTGGCGACGCCTTACATCGACGTAAATTGAAATTTTGCATCAGAGTCGAGTATCCTAGCAGAATTGAACAAGTTTACCCTCGATGGCGTGGCCAAAGTTCCAAAAAAAATAGAGTGGAAAATTTGAATAAAATGACGACAGAAGGCAGAGTCTTCCTTAGGTAGATAGGCGATCCAAAATAAACCCTACCCGCAGATGAGTTGGGGGGTGTAATTATAGGCGGGGGCCACGTTTGTCCCACTTCTCACTGCTATCCTTTCTGAGCTGTAGTAGCTTCGCGGCGCAGTTTGGCGGAGAGACCCGCTCCACGGTACGAGTGAGCGTATAAAGCATTAATGCCGGTAAGCTGTCTTTCTTTGGTCAGCGGGCCAAGGTCTTTCTGTGACAAGAGACAGTTGGGTCGGCTTCGGGTTGACCTTCAAAACATGGCTGCCTCGAAGTGCGATGGTGCGGGTCCTGTAATTTTGAACGTAGTCGCACGTATCCAAGGCTGGGGTGGGTGGGGAAATGCTCGTGATAACTTCTGGTCGGAGAGAATGTCATCCAGATTTGAGTCGGGTAAGATCACAAACGAGACAGAATCGTCGGAGACGGGAATCATCTCTACGTTCATGAAGTGGAGGGTTTATCCTCTATCGGAACAACTCAAAGCATTGAGTGCCAGGGTATTCTGGGTAAGTTGTTAACACGGCAGTGGCGAAGGGGGTGTCAATCACACAAGAAACGAAGGAAATCGGTCACAAGACAGAAAATTGGATCCATTGGGTATCAAGAAACGGAAAAACCACACAACTGAACACAATAAACTAAGCGTGCACGCTCCGTACACCATTGAAAGTGATTGAATTATAACAGATATTATTTAACGACATTAAAATATCACAAACTACTGGGAGCGTGATACTGGAATAATCCCCTTGAGTCGAAAACTGTTTGGTAAATTGTTTCCAGTCATTCGTAACTCAGCAAAGCTGGAAAGGGCAGTACTTGCTCGCAACGCTTCACCCGTAGCTTGCGATGCTGCAGTGCTGCAGTTGCTGAGGAAATGAGACACGCCAGTAGTTTGAAGCGGCGGCGTAGGGACTAGTGACCTTCCAAGTGAGATCAGTGAATAAGCCAACACTGGGAAAGAAGGTAGACTGGGCCTAACTGGGGTAATAAATACCCGTCGAACACTTCATTTTACATAAATTTACGAAGCTTTTGGAGCGCAAGGGGTAAGGAAAAAAAATAGACGTGATGAGGCCACATGAAAATATAGGCCTCGTGCCGTTCGAACGTACCTGCTCTTTGGGAAACAAAAAATAGGTAACTTGTTAGTCGAGCAGTAAACAGATCGACGTCGACCTCTAACATTGCAATGTGTTGGTGATCCATGACAATGGTCATCCTCAAAGTCCCCTTCACTATCGACACTTACAATTGCAGTGTAATGCTTCACCTCGTCCCATAGTTGATAGAACCAGCTCGTTCCTAACCAGGGTGCTACCGACGATATCAACTGGTGGTGTGACTGCACGGAAAGTCTCCAACCTGTACACCTTGTCCACATAACTCCCATATTGACTACACAACCGGATGTCTCTCACAGAGGTTGGGGCGATGAGCTTTTCTGGTGGAACGACTTCCGGTTCTTGGTCTACTGGGAAGCTAATCAGCATATTAATTAACATGAGATGTTATCAGTATTATTTGCTCATTGCAGTTTTGAACATCTGCTATCCAATAATATTGTTCCCATTGCTACAGATAACGTTACAACGCTGCTCAACATAAGTGATTACGGCGGTACACGATCTAAAGTCCTGTGCCGGCTCATCTTGTAACTTTGGGACTTCTGCTTAGGGCACAAGATCAGCATATTTGCAACTCACGTCCCAGGCGTCAACAATATTCTCGCAGATTAACTCTCGCCTGCAGTCAGATAGTCATGACTATGCCTTGAAACAAGATGCTTTTCACACTCTTCAACAGCTACTACTTCGAAGTACCGCCGTGTAGTTAGTTGATTGCGAAATCTGGTTAAAAGTCCGAGTTAGTTTATTAGCGATTTTCGCGTGGGAAGAATAAGTTCTGCCTCTGCCTGGAAGGATGTTAATAGGTCGCTAGGGTTTTCCCTGGATACGTCGGATTTTTTCCCACACCTGGTAGAGGTGGGGAGTTTCGATTAATAGTGATGACTAACTGAGCCCAGCTTTCACGTTTCTTCTCCACTTGAAGATTTCGGTATACAGCAGATGCCCTTTTCCGCGCTACTCGGTTACTGGAGGACCGTGCACGTCGGTAGGCATGGTATAGCCTTTTACGCTTATCTCTTGCTTCTTGCATCTCTCGACACCACCATGATTTCGAAAGAATGTTGAAGGGGCATATTGGGGATTGCTTGCCTTGGCTGCAGCTTGAAACTTTTTGTATAGATCGGCGAAGAGGTCGTGTTCCAAAATGTTTTCGGGGATGCCATCCATATCGCTCCACGCGATGTGTGCCGAGTATTCCACCCAGCTGACTTTCCAGTAGTTAAATCAAAGTTCTTGTGGGGCAGGGTTGCTTGGTTGGTTGGGAAGAAGCGATATAATGACTGGGTTATGGTCGCTGTTGTGTGTTAAAGGCAAAACTCCCCAAACGAGTTATGGTGCCAGAGTGGGGAAGCATATGGATAAATCGATGGCAGTTTCACTTTTGGGGATGATTCGGGTGGGTTGTCCGTCGTTGAGAAGGACCTGGTTGTGAGTGTTTATGGTGTTGACCATTATCACTCCCCTGGGGTCTGTTCTCACGCATCCCCATGTTTCATGGTAGCTGTTAAAGTCTCCAAGGAGGAGTATTAACGAGGGCAGTTGGTTTGGCAATTCAGTCATTAGTGGTTCCGAGAGGTCGTGGCTTTGTGACGAGTAGATGGATACCACTGTTATGGGCCTTGAGACGCATATCTTTATATAGAGATAGCTTGGAGTTCTGTCCTCAGGGGAAGGGGGAGGTGAGGTACGCTTTGGTGGATCGTAAGTGTCACTCCACCGTGAGCATTTACGTTGGTGTGGCCTTCGCGGCGGTGTATGATATATTGGGGGATTCTGAGGGTGGCGGTCTCTCGGAGTTTGATCTCTTGGAGGACAATCACCAAAGGCTTATGGGTGGCGATTAAGGATAGTAATTCGTCTCTCTTGTTTCAGAGTCCCTGGCAGTTCCACTGAAGTATTTTGGTGTTCATTTTGAAAGCTGTTCACACTCGGACCCTGATGATCTAGAGTTGTCGCGTGATTTGCTGGAGCTTTTGTGGTGTTCGCGTTTTAGGGTTTGCCCAGGGGTTCCGGGTCGGGAGTGTTCACGGGAGTGTCCGTCTTTGGTGGAAGGCGGTCTGCTGTTATTGCTGCGGTCGCGGCTGCTAGTGCTCTTGTGGGAGGACGAGGGTTTGTGCTCTTTGTCTTTGCTTCGTGAGCGAGTGCGCTCTTCTCCTGCATTAGCCTTTTTGATCGGCGTGGGTGGTTGTGTGGAGTGAGAGCTATTTGGGCCAGGTAAGATGACTGGTTGTTCAGAGGTCTTGCGTACGAGTTTTTCGAGATAAGCGCGGTCGTCGAGGTCGCGATCGCTCTCGCTGGTGGCGTGTTCATGAGTCTGGTTTGTTAACGGGGGGTCGTGTCCCTCGCAGTGGTTTTCCATGAATGGAGCCGCATTTGAGACAGGTGGAGTTAGTTCTGGATTCATGTCCTGGCTTATTTTAGTAGTGAGCCTTGCTGCGTGGTCAACTGCGGGGATGCATCCATCTCGGCGTCCTCCTGGGCACCGTAGAAATTATTTCTAGGACTGTGCATCTTTGGAGCAGTGGCGGTTGCTGGGCTGAGTGAGGAAGCACTGCAGCCATGTAGGAGTGTAGGAGTCTTGTTACTATGTTGTCCTGACGATGTGTGGAGTTTGGTTGAATTGTAATTTGACTGCTTTGGCATAATTGTGGCGACTTGGGTTTTCATCTTTCCAGATTTGGATGGCTTGTTTCCGTGTAACTCTGCGTTCGTTTTGTGTGGTTGTTATTTCTTTTTGGTCCATGTATACTGGGCAGTCGCGGTCGCCTGCCTCATAGTAGCATGAGCAGTGGTAGCATTTAGGGAGGCTGGCTGTGCTGTCTTTTCTGTTGTGGTCGCCGGCGCACTTCCTACAACGTTGGGGTGTATGCGGCTGGCAGTATACGATGGCGTGGCCGTATTCAAGGTATATTTTTGCACATTGGGGGCAAAATTGCAACTGGGTAAGTTTTGGTTCTTCATTGTTCACCCGGAATTACTATGAATTCCGGGGCGTCGTATCCTTTGAAGGTAATTTGGTATGCGGTAAAACTTGCGTAACGTGATTTTATCCATGCTGCTTGACGGACTTTGGTAACTCTGTAATCCTCAGCCAGACCTTCAGCGAAAGCACCGATGTCGGTTGTAGGTGTGTAACGAGAGGTGTATATAATTCATTTGGTATCGTTGGAGGACGGATGTGTTTCAACTGTAACTTTTAGTTTGTTTATGTGAATAATCTTTTGTATTACCTTACTTTGTTCACGCTCTTCGATGTAGGCTAGATATTTCTTTCCCTGACGTTGAATTTCTTTCGGTTTTTCTCCAAGTTGTTCGGTGAGTGACTTCATCATTATAAATGGATTAGTTGAAAAGGCAACTTTGCTTGAACCACTTTTGTTGAATGTTATGAGAAAGTGGGTGGGGAATGATGCCGGTCTTTTCTCCTGGATAGGAGGGTCATTCTGGAAAGAGCGCATCGAGACTACAGCCTCTCGTCACCCGACCCCGTGATCTATCTGGTATTGGAGGATCGCTCTCTCTGTCGTTTCCTCTGGGCAATCTCCATGTCCGGTAAGGTGTCAGTTTAATTTGCAGTAAAAACAGTGCGGTTCTTCGGACCAGCACGACTGGGGATCTTCCCGTTTGTCATGGTCGTCTTGGGAGCAGTATGAGCATCTTTGTTTACCATTACAGTTTCCGATCGTGTGTCCGTATTTCTGGCCTTTATACCATCGCATCGGACGTCTCTCAAATGGTGTAACCTTGGTTTTGGTGGCGCAGAAGGGAATGTCTAGGTATTTAGGTAAAGTAGGGCAGTTGAATTTTAGTAACAGGGCTGTGGTGGTCTCTCTTCTTGGTGTGATCTTTGGTGCAATTTTTGTTTCGACAACGCAGTCTTCGTATTGAATGAGTCCAGTGATGTACTCTTCGATTTTCTCCTTCGGGATATCTTCAACACAGATCAAACCTGAGCTTATAGAGAAAGTCAGGTATGGCTTTGTCACTCTAGAGAGGGTGTTGGTATCTCCCTGGTGGGGCTTCCTCCTTCCCCCCATTGGACTCCTGGTTCACGCCAGGGGCCAGAGGGCTCACTCATAAAGGCCTCTTGACCGGCTCTTCTGCTTCAAACGTTAACGTTAATTCACTTTGCACGCAAAATGAACGTGCGGTTCAAGATCCCAGCACAAACTAGTTACCAGCCTGTGCTTTCAGTTAGTAATCGGTACGGGAACAAATTCGATTTTCAGAGAGGACGAAAAGAAGAACATTAGGAGACCGAAAGGAAGAACATCAAAGGAGTAACGTCTATCGTCGAATTGGAACGAGACTAGGGGATTACCGTCAGGACGAAGGAGTAGGGACAAAAATGCAGTGGCAAGATCAATAGAAATCATGTAGTCGTTATGAGCTAGAAAAGATTGTATAGTGTTCAAGTCTTCAATGCAAAAATTAACTTCGACTGCAGACTCGTTAAGTAATGCAAGTTCAATGACAAAGAAATGGAAGCCACCGGTGCGCTTTAAAACAGTTTAATACTCTTTGGAGAGAAGTTGATTAACGTTAAAGGTGACCTCAGTATTTGAATCGTTGGCTAAATGTCTTTCTATCTTTTCCTGAAGAGACACTCGCTTATCCGGGGATTTAGGGCCAGTTATAACGGGAACAAACTGGATGGTCTGTTAGCCAATTGCTGCGGTACCTGCGCATGTTCCTGTAGAGGCTGGAGGGGGGGTTGACTAGAATCCTCTATTATAGCCGGCCCTACCCCGGCCTGAGTGATCCGCGCGGTAGGAGCAAAATGAACTATGTCCTCTAAGGCGTGGCCCATCCAGATGAGCGAGCGTTAGCACCAGTCACAGGGCTGTGTACCTTGGAAGCGTGGTTGGTCCTCTCGAAGTTTGCCCGAGATACCTATCCGTGCTGAAAGAGCTGGCCTTTCTACCTTTAACGTAGAGAGTGTTATTTAATTTCTGATGCAGTACACTTCCAGAATGATTCTTTGAACAGGCATCGTAAGAAGGATTTCTTAAGATCTCCCTTAATGTAGGGCCCACCAAAGCTCGACAATAGTAGTTAGATGTGGCGCGAAAGTCGCTTTCTAGAGTCATTTTTGTGAAGGATTATACATAGGGATAAAAGAGTTAGTTTTGGTGGGCGGGGGGTAGGACGCGATGCATGCACCTTGACTCACCGAGCGTACGGGGGTGCGCGCAGAAACGGGGGAGG
>SDVV010026110.1:0-12313 GCA_016164225.1 Gammarus roeselii | reverse complement strand
CTCTCGAGTCCTATATGTTACCAGAGAATCCCCCATTTTCAAACTTGGATGGATTGAATGCTACATATATTTCAAATTTGTATTCAGTTTCATACAAACGGACACAGTCTCACACCATGTTTTTCTTAATTTACTTCAATATCTCCGCTTAACTCTACAACCTTTGACAACTTGCATCTCTGAATTTTCATTTTTCTTTCGCCTATATTTTTCTTATCCCTAACGATGACTTCGTTTCAAGATCTGATCGGACGCTGATTTATATCATATTATTCTGTAACACATCTAGATCATTTACCTCGAGCTAGGTTTTCTGGCATCATTTCAACATTTGAACAAAAAAATTCTCCTGATTTTCGAAGATTCGATGTCACCTCCGACTGTCACGATGTTCACAATTTATTACTCAACTTTCAAGTTTAGGATAATATAAACATTTAATTGAGAACATACATAGTTTTTATTAGTATTTATTAGCATTATTTACAGACCTTGCTGCACTCATCAATATCATATACCTGGTTTTTGATATTTAAACAGCATTATTCGTCATCCATCAGTACTTTTCATCACTATATTTCAGTATACTCTCAAAATACATCTTATACTCCATCATATCTTTGATGCGGATAGCGAAGGCTATTCCGTTCCCGTGTGTCAATAAATGTATTACTTCTTCTTCTTGAACTTAATATTCGAATCTTTTCCAATTCAAAGTCATTCTGAGATTCATCATTGAGAAATTTTGCATACGTTCCACTTTCTCTTTTGTTCTTAGGTTTAATCTGATGTCCACTCCCTCAGCTGTATTACAATCATGATGAAGATTTTACCCTTGGATCATATAAATTATCGATATAAGCTTCTCTTATCCCCTCCCCTTCCTAAACTTACTTACATATGAATGTAACGCGTCCACATTATTTTCCCAAAGCTGACTTCCTTTTTCCTGCATACATTTATGAATGATATCTCCCACTCTTTTGATTCTTGTGTGTCCATTCTGAGATAACTGTTATTTTTCCACACTAGTCAATATTTATTCGAACCGATTCATATCGTCTTCGGAGATTTCTTCTTCCAGCACTTGAAAAGAAAATTTTGAGTTATGAATAATCATTTTCTGTTTATTCTATGACGAAACGTGTATCTCTGCTTGTTCTCAACGTATCACTGACTCCATTTGATTACCAGCTTGCTATTATTAGTTGATTACATGTGGTTTTTCGCAAAAAAATTGGCCAAGCATTTCTCACCTAAGTCATCAACTGTGTATATGTATAGGGCTGAGTACGTAAGTGAATGTGAATATTCCAGAGTATGTACGTGTTACACGAGTTAAAAATATATAACACAAATTTAATATTCAAAATTTCAATGAAATTTCAAATTTTCGAGGGATGATGGAGCCAAGTCTGTATTTTGCATTGATAACTTGGCTGTTTAAGTAAGGTGACATCCTTCGAAATTTTGAAATTTCATTGAAATTTTGAATATAAAATTTGTGTTATAACTTTTTGACTCATGTAACGCGTACATACGCTTGAATATTCACTTTCACATACGTACTCAGCCCTATAAATAAACACAGTTGATGACCTAGGTGAGAAATGTTTGACCAAATGTTTTGCGAAAAATCACATGTGATCAACTTATAATAGCTAGGTGGTAATCAAGAATGGAGTCAGTGATACGTTGAGATCAAGCGGAGACACACGTTTCGTCAAGGAATAAACAAAAAATGAACATTCATATCTCAAAATTTTGTTTACAAGTGCTGAAAGAAGAAATCTCCGAAGATGATATGAGTCGGTTTGAATGAATATTGACTAGTGTGGACAAATAACAGTTATCTCAGAATGGACAAACAAGAATCAAAAGAGTGGGAGATATCATTCATAAATGTATGCAGGAAAAAGAAAAGTCTGCTATGGGAAAATAATGTGGACGCGTTACATTCATATGTAAGTAAGTTTAGGAGGGTGAGAGGATATGAGAAGCATATCTCGATAATATATATGATCCAAGGGTAAAATCTTCATCATGATTGTAATACAGCTGAGGTAGTGGACACCAGATTGAACCTAAGAACAAAAGAGAAAGTGGAAAGTATGCAAAATTTCTCAATAATGACTCTCAGAATGACTTTGAAATGGAAAATATTCGTATAATAAGTTCAAGAAGAAGAAGTAATAGATTTATTGACACATGGGAACGGAATAGCCTTCGGTATCCGCATCAAAGATATGATGGAGTATAATATGTATTTTGAGAGTATACTGAAATATAGTGAATAATGCTGCTTAAATATAAAAAACCAGGTATATGATATTGATGATGGCAGCAAGGTCTGTAAATAATGCTAATAAATACTAATAAAAACTATGTATGTTCTCATGTTTATATTATCCTAAACTCGAAAGTTAAGTAATGAATTGTGAACATCGTGACAGTCGGAGGTCAGTAGAAAAAATTTGTTTCAAGGGTTGAAATGATGCCAGAAAACCTAGCTTGAGGTAAATGATCTAGAGCTGTTACAGAATGGTATGATATAAATCAGCGTCCGATCAGATCTTGAAACGAAGTCATCGTTAGGGATAAGAAAAATATAGGCGAAAGAAAAATGAAAATTCAGAGATGCGAGTTGTCAAAGGTTGTAGAGTTAAGCGGAGATATTGAAGTAAATTAAGAAAAACATGGTGTGAGACTGTGTCCGTTTGTATGAAACTGAATACAAATATGAAATATATGTAGCATTCAATCCATTCAAGTTTGAAAATGGGGGATTCTCTGGTAACATATATGACTCGAGAGTGACAACGAAATAAATAACATGTATGTTAGAGTGATGTTTTGAGTTGTATGGAGGGGTTCATATGTATATATCAATGACTGAATACCGTACGTAAGGTCAGGTCAGGTTATGATGGGTGTGAATAATATTTTAAAGTGACGTAGAATTGTGTCAAAATCAAAAATAATATGAGTTGCCCGTATTATTCAAACCATCTAAGATTGAAAATGGGTCCTCTCTGATAACTTATATGGGATGAGAGTGACAACAAAATAAATAGCCCATATCTTAAAGTATTATTTAGAGTCGTTTGGAGGGCTTCATATGTTTATAACAATGACTGAACACCAGACATAAAGTTAGGTTATGTTAGGTTTTGATGAGTGTGATTAGGCTAGATCAAAATGTAGAGATAAGTGGAGAGAAAGAAAATGAATATATCATAAATCGATAAAAAAGTAACAAATTTATGCACGAAAACTCGATCGATACTATATAATTCCTGGATAGATAAGGATAGGACAGGTTAAGATGCTTAGTTCTTTTTACCTATCATTACGTGAAGGTGGACCACAATAAATATCTTGTAACAATAACAAGAGATTTTGTTATAATGATAAAAAACATATATCAGAGGTAAAGTGCCTCAGATGTTAACCGATCCTGTATATGCAATCAAAATGTGTGTGGGTGTGTGTGTGTGTCTGTGTGTATGTGTGTGTGAGTGTGTGTGTCTACATTGTATCGGTACCTATCCCTGTACACGACGTCATTATACAGTGCCCCGGTCCTGGATATATGCGTACAAAGCGTGAATGTGTGTACCTGGTGTGTGACATTAGAAGAAAAACTATGAAAAAATATAGCCGTGTTTGAGGGATTTGATATGAACATCGCACATAATAATGACTAAATATCATACATATCCATCAAACTTGAATGAAAATATATAAATGTTGGTTAAAATGACTAGATCTTTGAACTTAACATCGGGTATAACTGACCCACATTAAAAATGTAACAGATTGAAGTGCATTAGTTCTCTTGGATCCTACCTGCTGAGACTCATCTGAACATGTATCAGAGCTACCGATAAATTCTGGAATCCAAACATCTGCAGAAGGTTTTTTGCTGGATGAAATTGGAGAAATGTATCCAATTGCTTTTGATATTATAAATATACTGCCCTAGTGGAGAGATTCATACATATCAATATCATACATAAGCATCCAACTTGATTAAAAATACATAACTATTGGATAGAATAGGTTAAGTTGCCTAGGTATTCATGTATTCGTAATTGTATGGTAACCCATTTTGCATTCATCAATATTTGATCTATGTTATCGTACATTGATATATAATTTCGCTAATTATGTACCATAGACATGGTTTATATCCTAGATCTTGTGGATTGCGGACCTTACAATGCAGATCTTTTTGAAAAAATTGTTAGAGTGAATTTATTCAATATTTGATATAATAGACGAAAATGGTAGGAGCAAAACGTCCAACACTACAAAAAAAAATCATAATCCAACAGTAAAACCTTACATAAATCTTGCTAACGCTTTAACATTCGTAACACCCACTGACGTATGGGGTAAGCTTACATAAATGTTTTGAACACGAAAGCCCATAAACGAGCGATGACCAAACATTACTCGAGACTGGTCGATATTACTGGACTTGTAACAAGCGAAGTGAAAAAAATATATATAAATGTAGGCACTCAATCGGCTAAAGATTGGTAAAACTACAGGGTCAAGTGGTTAGATTTGATAAGGATGAAGGTTAAATCAATGAAGAAAAAATACCTAACATAAGTATGAAACGGGGAATAATTTGCAATACTTGGTAATTTTAGGTTAAAATGAGTTAGGATTATGACCATCAGTACAGACCTTCAGTGAGAAATGTTGAAGTGGACTGGTATATGGTCGAAAAAGTCTAATATTCTGAATGGGAACGCAGTCTCATAACATCAGCCTGAATTAATCAAAAACTTCTAAATGGCCAAACTGCAAACGAAATATAAACATTTATAAAAGCAAGACTTGCGGGAATAAGCATCTAGCAAAGACCTGCGATTGGATAACATAACTGAGATGTTCATTCAATTATTGAAGAATTTCAACACTAACACTTAACACAAATCCGGTAGAATAGTTCTCCAAGGTAATATGGAACCGGACCTAAATCCAATGTCGAGAGGGGGAACACATAATTTTTTTGAATCATTTCATCCAAATAAGCGTATTTTATACCCAACATCCCATGAAATTAGGCAAATTTATATCGAATACTGATATATTCCTAAGATATCAAATCAAAATATACACCAACATCTAAAAAAAATAGCTAAATAAGATTTTATATTCTACCCTAAGCAACAACGATTAACTATTATATACGGTGTATCCTACCGCATCCAGATGATGAAGGCTACTCCAATATCCGACGTGATCTGGTTCATGACTAAGATCGTATACAACATAACAGCCATACCAAAAATAACTGAAATTTAACGCTGAGTTAATGTGAAAAATGTTATTTTATACTATCATACCATTCAAATCTATAATAAATTCCTTGACCTAACTGATGATATGCCTCTGGAAGTACAAATCTAAGCCTAGTGTGTCATAAAAATGAACTCTATAATGCTTTACTAGGTTACTTCTCAGCAATCTACCACTGATATATAACAAATTTAGAGGTAACTTACAGTCATGTTACGATGCCACAGACGTACCTCGCATCTGTTAACCCATCGTCTCTGAACAGCCTCGAACAAAGTCACATCCTGGATATAACCAAAATCTAAACACATGTACAGTGGTCAAGAATGAGTCTCAGAGACTGTGTGGCCATAAAAAGCTTGGGTTCTGTTTACTGATGACTTAAGTAAAACGCTACAAGCAAATGAAACTCAAGATCGACGTCTACAAGAACGTACATAATTCACGTTGAACACGGATGAAGTCCAAATAACAACCGAAGAGTATAAACCACCTCCACACTAGGACCCATCCATCCAGTAAATTATCATCTAAACGTTAAACTACACATTTGCTAGGGATCAATGACGAAAATTCCACATAGATGCAGTACGGAGTTACACCTCTTTAACATACATTCCTATGATTCTCGTGGCAAAAAAAACATAACATCAGGAACATATATAAAAGAGCTAAATAAGGTTCTCTACTCTGCTATAATTCAGATCGAAAATGTACTACATTATGGTATCCATCCTAATAAATCGGTCCATTTACACAAACAAGCATAAACAGAATGAGCTTTTGCCTTGGGGACAGTCTAACTCCTCCTAAATATTGAAGAATGGTCGTACAATAAATATACAATATCAGAACAGTAAGACCAAATTTGTAACAAATCGTCTGTTCTGTATTTATAATAACCACGTCAAATATTGTATCAAGATGAAAGAAGATACAAAAATCACTATAAATGAACAAAATGTAACTAAATTAGACCTGAAATAATGTTCTATAATGTAAACACAAACGTAATATAACCTAAATTGTATAAATAACCAACAAATTGCATTGCAGATGGAGATTCAACAGAGAACCTACAAAACTGAAAGGCCTATACTGAATCTCACGAGATAGAACAAAGCAAGAAGATAAATTCTCTACCATACCCAAAACATACATTAAAAACGTGATAAATGGGAATGAACTATCATTTAACCAAACAAATAAGAAAAGTGAATAAGATATCAAGACATGCAGGCGACGTAACTGAAACCTATAGTAAATACGGTATAGTACATACAAAATCTAATGAAATTAGCCTCAACATCAGTCCATAACAGGGTTGAATTAACATCTCTTTAACTAAAGTAACCACGGTTTAATCGTAACAGATGTGTCATATATACGTTTAAAACTACCACAATGATGCAACAACCTAGCAATTAGGCCTGAAATAGCTTGCTACATGGATGCTTCAAGCCTAAAACACACTAAAATGCCTAAAACTGTATGAGTTAACTGATCGAAATTCCAAAAACTACACAAATTCAACATAAATCAATCGATCATTACTAAGTATACATAACATAATATTTTAACTTACAGTAAATCCATATCGTTCAGGTATTTTCGCTATTGGAAAAACGCTTCAATGGAACACTGATATAATTGTTTCAAAACAGGGTAATGCAATATGGGGTAGATAGATTCTCGACCGTAGGTACTGCATCATCCCACAATACATACTTCATCTCGCCAATAATCATACTAATAATCCATACTATTCTTATAGATAATATATACATATGAATGGAATAGATGGGAAACACAGAACATTGCCTGCAATCCTCCCTTTAGGCTGGTACAAACAGGGCCGTTCGCACACTAAGGCTGCAAAATTGAGTTATGACATACCTATCACACTAATCCTATAAAAGAATATATAGTGATAAATGAACAGAACATATATAAATATCACAAGTCCCCACCGCTACGAACCCACCAATCAAGCATTGAATGAGTCATATATACCACAACTAGATATGAATACCAACATATATGTCTACATAAAAAATAAAGAATTATAATCCATACATAAATATATAACGATATATACACTCACAACGTAGCAAGCGTGCCACAGAAACAAATTTATAAGAAAAATAATAGGCAAGAGCAAACTCACATAATCTTCCAGGAGCACATCCAACGTTTTGCCTAGGGGATCCCTACGCCTCGCCCCCACCAGAAATTTGGAATAACACTAATCCTACCAGAACCGAATAAATATATATAACGAACAACAGTTAGTTACCAATTATACTCCACTTCAACCACCTAAAGAAGAAAAAACATATATATAAATACTAGGAAGATCATAAATACAGTACAAATTAAAATGTTCATAACATTAACCACGCCACTCAAGGCCGCACGCCTGCTTCCATCCCGCCGTTCCCCCTCCGTCCCCCCCTTCCGGTCTCTCTCCTCCCCTCACCTCGTCTGTTAGCTGACTCGGGCACCAAACCAGTTCCGGTACCCTCCGCCCCCCGCCCTCCCCCATTTCTACGCTAACCCCCGTACGGACCGGTTGAGTCAAGGTTGCATGCATGGCGCCCTACCCCGCCCACCAAGATGACTTGAATGCCGTTCTGGACTAAATACCTACTACTTATAATGTAGGCGTACACACGGTTGATGCCGGCATAATGTAGACACACACACACACACACATTTTGTATGCATCTACAGGACCAAGTTAACACCTGAGGCATTTTCACCTTATGAGAATAAAATCCCTTGTTTTTTTTGTAACAAGATATTTATTGTGGAGCGGCTTTACTTCGTGTTAGGTTAAAAGATCTAGTCATCCTAGCCTAACCAACTTAATCAGGAATAACTTGTCATTTTTTTCGAGATTTCCTGCTTACGTATGATACCTATTCATCGAGTTGATCAGCTCCACGGTATGCTATGTTAAAAGAACTAATCATCCTAACCTAACCTAACCTATTGTAACCAAGAAATTATGTATTTTCGATCGACTTATAATTCTTGCATATGATTTTCAGTGTTTTAGGATTAATGCATATCAAATATCTCCACATGACTTTACAATTTCATCTAAACTCTGCAGTTTTGATACACACTTCCAATTTTGATCTAACGAATTTCATACGTTTTCATAGATAATTTCATCGTTCTTTGATTATTATAGCTGTTGCCCATACGGTTCTCGATTTTTGATATGACACAATTCTACATCGCCTTTACATGTTATTCACACCCATCAAACAAACAAACCTTATCTAACCTAACCTTATGTACCGTTTTCAGTCATTGATATATACATAAGAACCATTTCACATAGTTCTTTATAAAATTTTCCCCTAATTCCTTCTCCTCCGTGGTCACTCTCGACCCATATTAGTTAGCAGAGAGGCCAGATTTTCAATCTTAGATGATTTGAATGTTACAAGTATTTCATATTTGTATCACGTTTCACACAAACAAGCACTCCGTCTCATACTAGATCTACCACATTTACTTCAATATCTCCTGACACTACATCTATTGAACACTTGCACGGCTTACTTTCATTTTCTTCCCTATAATTTTCATATTCTTGACGATGACTTCGTATCTGATGTCGCCACACATTACTCGTGGATTTAAGTTTATTCAATTTTATTTATTTTCTGCATAGATTACAACCCCCCATTACCTCATTGAGTAATGGGGTAACGATGGTTTGTAATCTATGCAGAAAATAAATAAAATTGAATAAACGTAAATCCATGAGTAATGTGTGGCGGATTGCACGTAGTGCGCAGCTGACTCCGGTCGACCCCTACCCCACCTGGATCCTTATAACTACTTTCCTAACGCCTGCTTTACACCATCCATCCACCAAACTTCGGTCTACCTCTAGGCCTACGGTCACTCGCCTCCGCCCCCATCACCTTCTTTACCAATCTCTCTACATCCATCCTCACCCTGTGCCCGAACCATCTCAAAACACGCGATTCCACTCGGTCCTCCAATTTCTTCACTATCAGCGCTCTGTTTCGAACCACGTCGTTATTGAGCCTGTCTCGCAGCGACACTTTAGCCATGCTCCTCAAACATTTCATTTCGAAAACATTACACCATCTTCTCTCTTCTGCTCATACCCTCCAAGTCTCAGCTCCGTATAGCTCAGTTGGGACAAAGACATCCTCGTACAACCCTCTCTTTGATTCAAACATCAACGTCCTGCAGCTCATTACACTCTTCAGTGCACCCAGCACTTCACACATCTCCTCCACTCGCGACTTCACCTCAGTTTCCACTAGTTCAGTCTCCTCCACATTTGAGCCCAGGTTCTTAAAACACTTAACTTCTTCCAACAACTCTCCATTTACCGACCACTTTGATTGATACTTCTGTTTGAAATAGTGACTTCTGATGTTTGTTGAGCGTTTTTTACAAGAAACAGCACTCCACCGCCCTCTCGGCCTTGTCTATCTTTGTGAAATAGTAAGAAACCGGAAGAAGTAAATTCGCCTAGATAATGCCTGGTGCTCAATTTCATCCACGATTCCGTGATTGCAATTTTGTCAATACATATATTCATTGCAGGGATACCTAATTCTTCGATTTTGTCTCGGAGGCTTCTAGCGTTCACATAGTAACATTTGAGATTACCGTTAATCTTAATCTTCTACTATGAGGTCATGAGTCTGAGCCAAGACTGTCGTTTTCGTTTACTTTACTCGGGTTGAACTAGCGGAGCTGCGACTATTGCCTCTAACTCAGACTGAACCGATGTCAGGAACTTCTTTGCTAGGACCTGCGGTGATGTTTTGATGGGCTCTTGTATTTGTTGTGTTTCTTGTGTTGAAACGGGCGGAGGCCGTTCTGTCATTACGTCGGGTACTGCTGGTTTAGTTGTGGCTATGATATCTAGTACGTTTTTTGACTTATTTTGGATGACATGACCATCGCCGATGTTTTTAAGGATGTTTTTGATGGTTTCAAGTCCATACGTGTTTATGCCAGCCTTGTTGGTGATTCTATTAAAGTTATGTTACTTCGGGTCAATCATCGTTTCCCAATGATCAGAGAAAGGGATTTTCTGTGCTTTGCAGAAAGTTGCTAGGCGGTTGTTAAGAAAAATCATCTTGCTTAACTTGTATCTGCTTTGCATGTGGATTCTGTCTGTCACATGTCGTTAAGAAGAAGGTATCATTTCCTTTTTGATTATGCCTTCAATTTCGTAGATTTTAACGTCTGTTTTGCCTAATATTTTCAGTTGAATTCTCCCGTTCTGCTGATTTGATTGAGGGAGGTGACATTGTGATCACTAATCACTAGAATTTCCTTTGTATTCTGAGAGTCCATTTCATCGGACAATACGTCAAAACGGTCGGGTCGTAAGTGGTGAGATAGTGACCGAACGTGTCGTGCATTGTCACCGCGTGACTGCCTCTTGCTTACTACCGTAGTGTACGGTGCTCCGCTCTCTTCGATGGAATTTTCAGTCGATTTGATGCGGTTGTTTGTCTCTTCGTCTAGAGCTATAAGTTTCTCGGACAATTCAATGTCTAGGTGCACTTTAGGTTTTCCCACTTGATTTAGGGTGGCCTCCGCAGTTTCTTTGACTTATGATTATTCGCTGTTCATCAGATCTTTGCATTCGTAGAATTGTTTCAACACATTTTTCCAATTTTGATTCAATAGCTAGCAGCTGGGCATCCTTGTTGACTGTCGTTGTGTTGGACGAGTCATTGGAGGCACGACTGAATTGTGCTTTCAGATATTTATTTCCTCTGCCTGTTGTTTAATTTCCTCTGTCTGTTGGCATAGTTTGCAGCGCGCTGCCTTGCAGTCCCCCATTGAGGGACTGTGGCGCAATTTTCTGGCAGACCTAGAAAAACTATCGCAAAATATAAGTTCGGGGGCGTACAAGATGTGGCAAATTCCACATTCTAGCTTAGCCTTAACCATCTCAGACTGGTAAAGGATTTACCGGTGTTAAAGAAAACCGCTTGCTTGAATTCTATTTTGTGTGGTTTCTTGTAGATGGCAGATATGGATGTACTAACTATAATTAGATGCGGGTTGTGACGACTATATCGACGATTTGCAAGCTAAATTTATATAGTGATAAATATAGTGATATAGTGATAAAACATGCGGGCTGAGACGATTATATAGACGATTCGAAAACGGAATTATTACAAATGCGAGTGAGTTAAATGCCCGTTATCGTCGGATGCACTTTAGAACGGAATAAAAACGGAATTATTACATGCAGGTTGTGACGATTATATCCACGATCTGAAACGGAATTAAAACGGAATTCATACTTATGCTAGTGAGTTCAATGCGCATTAGCTTAGATTTACTTCCTTTTGAGCTATTGAGTTGAATGCAAAGCTGAACTAATACGCAGCTGCTCCCTTCTGCTTTTTATTGTTGTGGGAATGTTAGCATGATTTTGGGCATCAATCTTGTTCCAGACATGACCGGCGGGGTATCAGAAGATGACAGAGAAATTAATGAATTTTCAGTAAATGGAGTGTTATGAAATGGAAGCGCGATTCTAAGCTGAAGGATGTAAGGTGCCACTACCTACAATAATTTTTATGGGTATGAACCACCACAATATGAGCATAATCTAGACACAATAAATATGCCAGTCACGGTACAATGCTATGATACTACCTGATACAAGTTACTTTAGGTTTTGTTACAAAGAGCCGGCCAAACTTGACAGTGTTGAAATTTGCAATACCAATAACTTCTTACTGAACTTATTGCCTAGAGGGTCCTCTACCGCACCCCACTCCTCCAGGAATAAATATATATAATGAGCAACAGTTAGTGATAAAGTAAACCTCAAAACAGCTATCCATCTTGAGAAGAAAAAATATATAAATACTATAAACAGTAAAGATAACCCTTCAAACCCCGAAAGAAGCCTAAATTCACACTGAAATAGCACGTATGCAACATGATATGTAATGAATTG
>SDVV010026109.1:0-12313 GCA_016164225.1 Gammarus roeselii | reverse complement strand
TCTTTTTTTTTCCGTTACAATTTTGGCTCGTGTGTCCGTATTTCTGACATTTATAGCATCGCATCGGACGTCTTTCGAAGGGTGTAACCTTGGTTAAGGCGTCAAAGAAAGGTATGTCTATGTAGTTAGGTGGGGTGGGGCAATTGAATTCAAGCAGAAGGGCCGTGGTGGTGTTTCTTCTTGGTTTGATTTTTGGTGCGATTTTCGCTTCAACTAAACATTCCTCGTATTGGACGAGTCAGGTGATGAATTCGTCGACTTCATCACTCGGGAGATCCTCGATGTAAATCAGGCCTGAACTCATGGGAAAAGTTGGGTGTGGTATGATTTTGCAAGGTTTTTCGCATATTCTGTTTCTGGAGAGTATAGTGTCACTTTGAAGTTTTGTGTCTACTTTAATGGTAATGCTATCGTCACCGCTGGCGGTGATGTTGAGAATTGGACGGCCAGTCATGAAGCCCAGTTCTTCTCGTAGTTTATATGGGCAAATATCCGATCTGTCATTGACATCAAATCTCATTTTCAAGTGTTCGGGGAATTTAGGGCCGCTGTTGAATAGGTTGTGGTCATCAAATCATGTGTATTGTCTTCTCGTTGTGTTTTTTGGTGTTCGGGCATTACGAGTTTCGGCTGGGAGGAGAGCGATGTTATCGGAAAGGGCAGAGGCGGAAACACACCAACGGGTTACGGGTTCCCTGGCCTATATCCTCTTCATCAGCTACTCCAGTCGATCATTCATAGTTGCACAAAGGTTCTCGAGTTTAGTGAGACGTTCGCCGACTTCACTGGAGGGCGCCGGGCAGTCCTCTTTCTCCAGCTCGGCAAGGCCTATCATTTTGCATATCTTGCCCAGGGTATTCTGCATTCCGGTTATATTCGCATCCACCTTCGAGACGCGTTCATTTGTGTCGTCGATTACGACCTGAGTCAGGTCTCCTGTCGATGAGAAACTTCTTAGGGGCTCGTCTTTCTTTCTTGCAGACTTGTTTGAGTGCGACGCTCTGGAGGGGCCGTCAGCCCCTCTCCGGTAGGGCATGGTCCTGCCCATGGTTTGGTCCCCGGCTCCTACCCGGGGTTCTGGGTAATGAAGGTGGGGCCTCCTTTACTTTTATTTCTGTTGTATATACGAATATATACACTCACTTAATTGCTCTTACAACTAACCTTATATCTAGATTTTTTTTTGTATTTTATTTTTTTGCACCCTTTTTCTTACCGATTTTTCTTTGTTGCTTTTTCAATTTCAATTGGTTTCAATTCTAAATTCACAAACCCCGGTGTCAGTGGGGGGCTCACCTCTTTGTGCACCAAGGGGGCGATGTAGCTACAAACTGAATGGGGGACGGTGGAGGGATCTTCTAACTCAAAACGTATTTACACAAAGGGACAAATTAATGTTAGTGGATAACGAGGACACCACGGGAAGGCGGGTGAGCCTGGGATACTCCCAGGGGGTATCCCTCTTAGGTGCCTTATTGCTCTCGCTCTAAAGAGATGATAGTCAATCTCTTCAATTTAGTTGAAAACTTTAACCTTTACGAGACGATGTTCGGTCTCTGAGCGATATTCGGCTTAGAGCGGTGACCGGCTCTTATTTTGATACAGCAAAAAAAGTTTCTATACCCTGGAAACTTGTTAACTTTGGAGCTTAGACGCGAAGAACAGTATGCGATGTTAATTTCAAACTCAGTTAGTTGTCCGTCATTGGTTAAGATACTGCCTCTGCGCAAAGCAGTTTCCTGGAGTAGGGCGATGTGGATGTAATGTTTGTGGAATAAGTGTTTCAGTTCAACTTGTTTCCCACCGATGCCGTTTGTGTTAATTTGTAAGATATTATAATTCAATGTTCCACTGACGCCAGTAGAAATGTTCTTGACGAACAATAGAAGCACCCATTATCAGTGAGGATTCTCACGGACACCTATCTCTCCACTCTGCACAACACTTTATCCAACACATGGAAACAAAAAAATCATGCTAATCCTGAATGACTAAGGTCCTACAGACCAACTCTATTTTCTCCCCTATATTTCAAAAACTATGGAGAGGGGCTGGATTTAAGCAAACTTACAGATACAGACACTAGGCCGCATCTCCCAGCACAACTTGGCCCTTTTGTGCTAAAGGGTCCGGCCGGTAACCCCGCAACACACACTCGGGGTCACGAGTGAGGTCTGAGGATCCGCTGTCAGCAGCAGGGCCCAACAGTTTTCGCTGGTTTACCCCCGCCGCGTCGTAATGCTCCCCCTCACGATCATCCCGACAACGTGATGCCATGGGCGGGAAAGCACGTCAGAGCAGCGTCAAAATTAAACACTCACAACCATTCTCCACTCAAGCTTGATCATTGCACGCTTTCGCTACTTCAACATTCATGTCTAACCTCCCTAACGACTGATTCACACCATCCATCCACCCAAACTTCGGTCTACCTTTAGGCCCACGTCCACTCGCCTCGGACTTCTTCACCCTTTTTACCGATCTCCCTTCATTCATCCTCACCATGTGCTCGAACCATCTCGCAACACGAGAATCAACTGAGTCCTCCAGCTTCTTCACCATCTCCGTCGTTAGTTAGTCAGTGAACCTGTCTCTCAGCGACACTCCAGCCATGCTCCTCAAACATTTCATCACGAAAACATTCAACCTTCTTCTCTCCTCTGCTCTCACCCCGCAAGTCTCAGCTCCGTACAGCATAGTTGGCACAACGACACCCTCATACAGCCACCTCTTAGCTTCCATCCCCAACGTCCTGCACCTCATTACGCTCTTAATAACACTTTAAACCCCTCCTTCACCTCTGTTTCCACTAATTCAGTCTTTTCCACATGGGAGCGCAGATACTTAAAACACTGAACTTCGTCCAACAACTCTCCATTTAGGAGGACACTAATTATGTTCGCATCGAGTCCTCGAGCATCTCATTACTTCACTTTTACCCACGTTCACTCGAAGCTTCTTCCTCCCACACACTCTACCAAACTCAGACACAAGCCTACATAGCTTTTCTTCTGAATCGCAACCAGGGTCGTATCATTCGCAAATGGCAACTGGCTCAGCTGCCAACTCCGCCCATTTGCTTCCAACAGCTACATGAAACGACCCAGCACACTCCCGTTCACCTCCCTGACCACTCATTCCATATAGATATTGAACAGCCAGAGACATTACGCAGCCTTGTCTCAGTCCCACTTTCACTGAGAACCAATCACTCGCCTCGCTTCCTACTCTGACACATGCTCGGCTGCCAACATAGAAACTCTGCACCGCTTTCAACTACTGTCCACCTACTCCATACAAACGCAACACCCTCCACAGCGCTTCCTCGTCAATCTTGTCGTATGTCATCTCCAGATCCATGAAAGCCCAGAACATGTCCTTTCCCTTTGCAAGGTACTTCTCACATACCCGTTTCACTGCAAAAATCTGATCGGCGCACCCTCTACCACTCCTATAACCACACTATTCCTCTCCAATTGCGCAGTCCGTACTGTCTCTAATCCTTTCGATCAGCACTCTCCAGTACAACTTACTAACCACACTTGACAAACTGATACCTCTCGAGTTGCAGCATTCATTTTCATATTTTTAGCCCTTAAACAACGGAACGAAGCAGTCACTGCGCCACTCAATTGGTACCACGCCTGCCATAAAATACAAGTTCAGTAAGCTCACCAACCATTCGACAATCGATACTGAACCCTTTTTCAGGCACTCGGTCGCCACGCCATCCAAACCGGGGGCTTTCCTCGCTTTTATCACCTCCACCACCTCCTGCACCTCTTCCCTGGTTATATATCCGCCACAAGCCTCTCTCCCAAAACTGGCATCCGAACACCACCACCTACTGCAACAATGTCCGCCTCTCTGTCATCCTCGACATTGAACAACTCATCAAAATACTCGGCTCACATCTTCCGTACATCACTTTTCAACAACAACTGGCCGTTTTCATCTTTCACCACTTCCTTTTTTCCGGTCTCTCCCTTTCTCACCCTCTTCACCTCTTTCCAGAACATCTTTTTGTTCTGCTCAAAGTTCTTGCAACACCGTCTGCACCACCTGGCATCAGCGTCCCTTTTGGCTCCCCTCACCACCCGCTTCACCTCGTTTCTCCTCTCTTTATAGCGTTCATATGATACCACCGACTACACATGCAACCACTCCTCAAACGCTCTTCTTTTCCGAGTCACCGCCAGTTTCACCTCTTCGTTCCACCACTCGCAACTTTTCCTTCTGCAACCGCCCACACGGCGCGCACCACACGCATTCTTCGCACATCTTAGCGACGCATCTCTTAACGTCTACCATTCTTCCTCCACATCTCTCAGTCCTGTCCTCTCACATTGTCATATTCTTCTCTCAACGCCTGTTGAAACTCCTCAGCTCTGCTTCTCACATTCAGTTCACTCACTTTCACTACCTCTCTTCCTCCTCCCACTCCTTTCTTGCCCTTCCACCTCTGCTTCACTCTCAATCTAGCTTCCACCAGCAGATGATCAGACACTCCTCCACCCTCCCTTCTCAACACCTGCACATCCAGCAGCCTCCACACCACTCTCCTCGATATCAGCACAAAATCCATCAGCGCTCTATCCACCACTGCACCACGGGTCATCCTTACCTATGTGTACTTGTGGATATCTCGCTTCTTGAACAAACTGTTACCGACCACCAACTCCTGCTCCATACACAGACCTATCAGGTTTTCTCCAGTCATTTCAACCGGGAACGCCATACCTTCCTATCACATTTTCCACCATTTTATCTCCAACTCTCGCATTAAGGTCACCCACTACAACTACATTGAATTGACCTCCAAAACTCTCAATACACTAACTCAGGTCAGTCCAGAATTGCTCCCTCTCCTCTTTACTCCTCTCGCTACCTGGACCATATGCACTCACAAATACCCATCTTTCTACGCCTAACTTAACTTTCACCCACATCAATCTTGAGGACACCTCCTTCCACTCCGTAACGCTACTAGCCAACCGATCACTTAATATCAAAACCACACCTTCTCGCGTCCAATCTTCTTCCACACCAGACTTCTTCCACTTACCACACCAAACTCCCATTCGCCCTTCCCTTTCAACTTAATCTGACTCAGCGCCAACACATCAAACTTCCTCCTCACCAACATCTCACCAATCTCCCTCCTCTTTACATCATTCACACTACAGCCACGCACATTCAGCGACCCTAACAATAGGGTTCGGAGATGCGTGAGCCTCTCCTCTCCACGCTCGTCTTGCCGTCTTTGAGGGAGGGTTTTACAGATAAAGGGAATCCTAGCCCCCTCGCCCCGCCCCTTTTAGTAGCTTTTCAAGACAAGCAGGGGATACGGTAGCAAGATTCTACTCCCGGCTACAAGGCGCCCTTTTAGTCGCCTTCTACGACACGCGGTGGATACAGTAGCAAGATTCTATCGCCCCGGCTACAAAGCTTCATAGTAGTAACTAAATAAAACCATTTCCCACCGGGTCATAATAATACAACTAGAAGGTTCCTGCAATGAACATGAACATCATTCAATTACATAATAGAATGGTTCAATAATTGCATACAAAAATTGGTTCGGGGACTAGGAGATAGAAACCTGCATTATCCAACCCACTTCAAGACTGATAAGTCACTTCAGGACTGATTAACATGAGATGCAGGTAAATCAAAGTTAAGTATTTTAGGATAGTGGAGAGAAGGCAAGATGGCTAGAATAATGTCGGCAAGTCGAGATTGGTCGTTTGTTAGGGCTCGGAGTATTGTTGTGTCTATGATGGTACTTTATTTATTTCTTAGGGGACATAAGACAAATCAATGTTTCATCTGTTTCTCACTGAGTTTTTTGATCACTGGGAAATAATCCTCATATGAAAGTGCTGGGTAAGGCTTAACTACAGCTCGCCTACGCGTCGTCTGCACGACCCGAAATCCCAGCATAAACGAGCATTCTCGTTTCAGGAGGATAAGCGTACAAGCCGGCGTAAAATTAACCGGGTGGCAGTTGATGAAGGTTGGCGGAGTCTGAACTGCCCTGCAAATAATTTAAACATGAGAAGTTTCCACCTAGTGGACGTAGGCAATTGCAACGAGTTCTGCAGTGGTCCAATCGTCGCCCATTGATCCATTGGTGAAGATATGTAAGCTATTGGCATAGTGAGTCTCAGCTCGAGCTATAAAAAGAACTCGAAGATTTTGGAGTACAACATCTGCTTTATGGTCTTAAATAGTACGGGCTTCATAATATTTTATTATACGGCAGAGGAGGGTCGCATCTTGTAGGAGAGGGACCACTTTGAAACGTGGTTTGTCCGAAATTAGCGGTTTGGCGCTCAGTATGTCGTGAAAAGCTTGAGGAGAGAGCACGATTGCGAGCGCCTTGCCGGATTGTGGTACGTGTAGGGGAAGAAGGACGTGGACACTCACAACAGAAATGGAGCGAAAAACCAGTACAGATGCGAAGTGCAGTATTCTGGTCTGGTTTTATTATTTTGAAGATAATGGGTTTAGCGACGATCCCATAGTCCAGTTCGGACTGAATGAAAGCGTGATGAAGGCGTAACGATTATATTCTGCTTGCGCCCCGGTGAAGTGCAATACAATCTAAATGACGATCAATGGATGTGTGGTCTATTTTGAGTTGTTGTTCGTGATCATTCCAAGTTTGACTCTTGTCGTACTCAAGTCCTAGGAAGCTGTCTGTAGGTGGTAAGATCATTCTTACATGGAGGCTGAGGTCCGGTTCTGTTCATGTGCGTGCCCGATTTATTTCGAGTGCATATGTTTCGCTTTGGGAGATTGTTAAGCCTCGGAATTCCGTTCAGGCTATCACCTGGTTGAACGCACTCTGTAGTTGAGGTTAGAGTTGATCTACAGCTGGTTGAGTTGATGTATAGCTGGTGCCGAAACGTATATCACGAATTCATTAACGAATAATGAGCCACTCGCCGGGGGGAGAGAATACTCCCGTGATCCCGTTAATTGCAATCGTATAGAGAGCAAGAGAGGACGCTCCCTTCGGGTAATAAAGAGCAAGAGAAGACGCTGCTTTCGGTTATCCTCTCATCTCTGAAATGAATGATTGAAAGGTAATTGCCAACTTTGGCTTGAAAGTCTTTCCGCCGCAGGAAGTTCGGACGGGGCAGATGGACCTGCTTGTAATTGGTATCAGGGAACAAAACCTTTTCGAATATGACACGCATCAGTTTGCTGAAGAAAAAACACGCCATTATTTAAAACAATGTCCTCCCCCAGCGGCTGGGAAACAATTCCCATCGTACGTACAATGTGAACTGACAACTCCGAGAGCAACTGTAGTGGCTTCTCGACAAGTCCAGGACATTAGAACCAATTCCCATCTCGCCCTTCAAGTTACCGTAACAAGCGTACGGTCAACGTCAATATTTGGAAAGAGTTGTATTTATTGTGTGGTCCGTCTTTGAATCACCGTAGAGTAAACGGAAGATCGAAGTTTGATTTGAATATTGTTTTACACTGCATTCAAATTAAATACAAATTTGACTGAACACTCAATTCATTTAGCAGCTGGGTTGTATTACGAATATACTCTATAAAGCAAATCGAAACCAGCATGGAAAAATAGTTGTCGGTTTCTCCGTTATCCTTCCATATAGAGTAGTTAATCATACAGACTGCCATTTAAGACGTTTTGGCAGCTCCTCACAATACGAAGTGCGTGTCATAATGAAATACATTGAAAAAAAACACCTTACAATTTCGTCAAGAACCCAGGATCATACAATTCATTCTCGTTAGGGTATTTCAAGAGTTGTCTGGTGATGTCATTGAAACGCCATTATAATAGGTATGGAAAATAGAACCGTTGCATATTATTGGTTAGACTTGTGCGTGTCTATTTGTGTGCATTGAAGCTACTCCTCTAGCCTCCTAACATTTATCACGTCAATTGCCGAAGCATGTTTACTAACCGTTTTCCTCTTGCGTTCCATTGCCACCCTCGCCCGCTCGAGCATCAGCTCTTGCGTAAGCTCGCCCTTCTCGGTGACTATGGTCTTCATTTGCCAGTCAAGGGCGAGGTGAGCGATCTCGCGACCACTCATGCCTTCTGTCAGCTTTGCCACTTCCTTCACTACGCTCGTCCAGTTTGTGTTACCAAGCTTAATGCGCCTGGAACAGAAAAACATGCGGATGAAACGAAAAAACAAATACTATGTTCTACGATAATTACCCTACAGCGTGAGTGTGGGTGGTGTTAAATCACTTGAAACTTAAGCGCATCGAGTTTTTTCATTAGCTAGATGCCCTTCCTGACAAGAGACCAATGATGTTTTACATCAGGATTCGAACCCACACCCTAAATATGGAAGCCGACGTTCGGTCCACTACACCACGATGAGCATTAGTACGGACGCCCATTTCCAAAAACTTCATATTTAATTTCATCAAGCAAACAATGTCTAATACTCGCTAAATTACTACTGTAATATAGGAAGAGTCCATATTGTAAGAAAAAAAATGGACGTGATAACACTAGCCCACTACATAGAAAGGTATTAGGAACACAGTTCAAGCTATGCCGTGAAAGTAACCGCGGACCACTCGCCAAATTATCCAACCATCGCTGAACTGTGGTGCCCAGAATACCGTGGTAACCGGTCGCTACTGTCAGTGGGAGCGATGCACCCATCTATTGGAGAATATGGCGCAACGGTTCCAATACTCCCAGACGTCTTTGGAGTGCACTCACCACTTGCCAGACGCGGCCGGGTCCAGGATGTACTCCTGGAAGTAGTAACCCACGAGCTGCGTCCGCTCGGCGAGCCCCGGTAGAGGAAATTCTACGGCGTCGTGAATGCGGTTCACCACCGCCTCATCAAACACGGTCGGTATGTTGGATGTTAAAATCATCATAAACCTAGAACAGAAACATCATTGACGTGTGATGCCACATTTGAAGGCCAAAAATAAATCTCTTTTGTTAGATTGGAACGAAGGTTAACGGGTGAAAGAGAGATTCCTTAATCACATTGATTGAATGTCATGCCCAATCCATTAATTAATATAATACGTCAGTCACGTACAACACATTGAACCAGCCATCAAGCTCCTTCGTCAAATTGGATAATGATTGAAGACCTGGAATCCTAAATCCAATCAACATTTATCACCACTGCGGTAACTACTGCGTAAGTACTCGTTTGTAGACGACAAAAAAGATGACAAATTGGCAGCTAACTCGACAGTTCAAAATTCAAAACCATCTAGTATTAGTTCCAGCCGCCCATTTCACCTGTCACTGTGCTCGCCTGTGTGGCTGAGGAAGGCTGCCATTGTGTCCCTGAGATGTTGGCTCAGCCCGGAGTGACGGCGGATCAAGAAGCTCTCCGCCTCGTCGATGAAGAGAATCAGACCACGCCGCGAAGTGCGAGCCCAATCGAACAACTGGGGTGGCCAGGGTAAAAAAAAGTTGTTGTGAAGATAATTCTTTCATTTTATCGCGAAATTAAATATAGGGTATATTAAGCTCAGGTGAGATCTGCTCAGGTACGCATTGATTACTAACAACTATGGATTTTTATAATTGATGTAGATCTAGGCCGTCCATAATCCAAAACAAAAAATATTCAAATCGAAAACTTTTGGAATAAGATACGGTCCATCATTTTCACATCTACAACTTTCTTCACAGATAACAGGAACAATAATTTCACATTTATTGCAACTTACAATCCAATGCGCGGCTAAAGTTGTGTCGAGTGCAATAGATACTTTGGTAGGCTTGCGCAGTGGTACAGGAACAGAACAGGTCAAAACATTCTACCAGGCCATGTCCTCCCATCCCACCGAAGCTAGGTCACCGAGGTCGAGAAGACTTCATACTCACCCACATATGCTATCATCATAAATACAAGTGCTCAGGGCCGTTTCAATGACATTCATTCACTAGCACTCTACTTCCATTTATTACACGCTCTGCCCGACTATAGACATAGCTACCCATTTTCCGCCATTCATCCTCCCAGACATCGGTCTCACACTAGTTCTTCAGAAATCAATGTTGCTTCCTTGCCTTCAACTGACATCGTCAGTAAGATATCGAAAGTTGCTAACGAAACTAAATTCTGCCACAGAGCGGAGTGTGAGCAAGATCGCAAACTATCCAAAGGAACTTTGATAAACTAATGGACTGGTCTGATAAGTGGCATATGAACATTATTAGTTATTAATGTTCGTAATGCACATTGGATCACAAAATCAAAATTTTGTTCATGTGATAGCAGACCAGCCAGCATATGACTGAAAATAACCAAGATTAGGTTAGAGTGACGTGGCTTTCTAGCGCACTGGAGCCATCGTCCTTCTGGCGCCGAATGTTAAACCAGCAAACGGTGCTGCATCAAGTTAGTCTTTGTTTTCCTTCTTTAATGTTCGAGTTAGGTTTACTCCTGCGCAAAGTCAAAGTCCTTAGCGCAGCGAACGTTTATGGTATGTACGGGTGCCACAGGAGGTACAGAAACTCCGAAGGTGCTGAGTCCATTATGGTCCCAGCACTCCCCGGACGGCAGTAAGGAGGATTAACACACTACCTACCCTGCTTAGAGCCCCAGGAATTCACAGTAGTCCTTGAGGTGCCGGGCTACGCGCTCCAACACCTGCTGAGGGGAAGATGAAGAAGAAACAAAAAACGGGGATCCCATGCATGAGATCTACACTAGGTGTAGGGAATTGAGAACAGCAAGAATGGAAAGAAGAAGCAGAAGAAGAAGAAATTGTCGTAGAAAAAGGTTGCATGAAAGAAAGAGCGCAACTTGGCTGTTACTTGCCACCCGAAAGGAGAATAGTTTGAATCGGTATTTGAATATTTCGAGTGTGTGTATCTGTGTGTGTGTATGTGTGCGCAGCGACAATTGGGAGAGTTGCTAGGAAGGAGTCTGAGACAAGTTTAAGGAAATTTGAACTAAACATGAGATGCAAATGAGGTGAATAAAAAGTCAAGCAAATCAGGATGGGGAAGAAAAGATGCGATAGGAAAAGGGTGAAGAAGAGGTGAGTCTGAAGAGAAAAATGGGTGTTCACACCCCCTCCCCCCTCCGGTTGGGCCGTGACTCCGTGCGGCCCGTGAACCAAACAGATGATTGGGGGGGGGGGGGTCTAGTGCACTTAGGTCAATGTCCTGGCAAAGAAAGTCAGTGCTGCATCAAGTCATCGTCCGTCTCCGGGATTGCTGCGGCATGCTCAGGACACCGCTGTTTATAGCGAGAGGTCCACCAGGATGAAGGATAATCAGTAGGTAAAATTTACGTTGCCTAGTAGCCGGAGCTTTAGAATCTTGCTACCGTATCCACCGCGTGTGGATGAAGGGGACTAAAAAGGCACCACGTAGCCGGAAGTAGAATTGTGCTACCGTAACCCCTGCGTGTCGTAAAAGGCAACTAGAAGGGATGGGGTGAAGGGACTAGGAATCCCTTTCTCTGTAATACAGTTCCTCAAAGACGGCAAGACGAGTGGGGAGAGGAGAGGCTCACGCCTATCCGAACCCTATTGTTAGGGTCGCTGAATGACGTGGCTGTAGTACGAATGAGGTAAAGAGGAGAGATTGGTGAGAGGTTTGTGAGGAGGAAGTTTGATGTGTTGGCGCTGAGTGAGCCGAAGTTGAAAGGTAAGGACGAATGTGAGTTTGGTGTGGTAAGTGGAAGAAAGTCTGGTGTGGAGGAAGATAGGGCACGAGAAGGTGTGGTATTGATATTGAGCGATCGATTGGCTAATAGCGCTACCTAATGGAAGGAGGTGTCCTCAAGATTGATGTGGGTGAAAGTTAAGTTAGGCGTAGAAAGATGGGCATTTGTGAGTGCTTACGGACCTGGCAGCGAGAGGAGTGAAGAGGAGATGGAGAAATTCAGGACTGACCTGAGTGAGTGTAGTGAGAGTTTTGGAAGTCATTTCAATGTAGTTGTACTGGGTGACATTAATGCGAAAGTTGGAGATGAAGTGGTGGAGAATGTGATAGGAAGGTATGGCGTTCCCGGTAGAAATGACAGTGGAGAAAACCTGATAGGTCTGTGTATGGAGCAGGAGTTTGTGGTCGGGAACAGTTTGTTCAAGGAGAGAGATATTCACAAGTAAACATGGGTAAGGATGGCCCATAGTGCAATGATGGAGAGAGCACTGATGGATTATGTGCTGATATCGAGGAGAGTGGTGGGGAGGCTGTTGGATGTGCGGGTGTTGAAAGGGGAGGGTGGAGGAGTGTCTGACCATCTGCTGGTGGAAGGTAGATTAAGAGTGGAGCAGAAGTGGAAGAGCAACAAACGAGTGGGAGGAGGAAGAG
>SDVV010026108.1:0-12313 GCA_016164225.1 Gammarus roeselii | reverse complement strand
TACTGCTCCTGAGACAAGCATGCTGTCAGCATACTGCTCCTGAGACAAGCATGCTGTCAGCATACTGCTCATGAGACAAGCATGCTGGCAGCATACTGCTCCTGAGACAAGATGCTGTCAGCATACTGCTCCTGAGACAAGCATGCTGTCATTATACTGCTCCTGAGACAAGCATGCTGTCAGCATACTGCTCCTGAGACAAGCATGCTGTCAGCATACTGCTCCTGAGACAAGCATGCTGTCATTATACTGCTCCTGAGACAAGCATGCTGTCAGCATACTGCTCCTGAGACAAGCATGCTGTCAGCATGTTATGATCGGCCTCCTCTGGCACATGTTTATAAACTTGGCTAACCGAACATTACCATCGAGAGGTGCGTAGTTTGTGTCCCTAGAAACAGTGTAGGCCTTAGGCCTGTTAACCTTTAGCTCAAATTTCTTGGAGGTCCCTTGCCCAGCATATATTTAATTCCCCTCCGACGTTTGTTTAAGAAGAGGCAGGTGGCTCCTTGGCTCCTTGGCAGACCGCTGCCACATTGGTGGCAGCGGTGAGGAACCTCTAACATAACATTGGTACCAGCGGTGAGGAATTGAAGCAAAACATTTGTCTTGTAAATTAAAACCATCACTTCACACTTCAAAATGAAATGCTTCAGCCCCCGAATACACGCCTCCATGAGACACTCGATCCCTTGCCTCACCTCTCTCGTGACCACATGCTACCAAAAACCATAAGAAAAAGTCAACAAGGAGGGAAGAACGAGAGACCATCTCTGCGGTCTGTCTACAACATCTCAGCAGGCGGGCGACCAAGACACGAGCCACCCTTCCGCAAACGCACAGGGACGCATCGGCAGCCACCCTATGCTGCCAGCACGGAGCTGTCATCTCCATCCCTTTTTACCCCTGCCAGCAAGGCAACCTGGCAATCACTACCATGGCATCGCAAAGGACAACCACATCCGTCACGGAAGCTAACGGCCACGACAGGCTGATTGACAGGGACAAATTTAGTCAATCACGTCGGCCAAAAACAAGACAGCAGTCAAGAAAATGCGCCGCTGGGAGGGCGCAACCTCACAGCACACAAGGGTCTTCAGAAACAAATTTATACAAACTGTGAGCAACTACAAGCAATGAAAAGTGAATCAGTAATCCCATCGATCAAGTGTGAAACATCGCAATAGGCCGAGCTCCCGTAGGAAGTAAAATTAGAGAGTTAAATGAGTCGCGATATTGTAAAATAAAATATAAAAAATAAAAATGTCAGAAAATTGAAAATGAATCCTGAAATACATAGAAAAATATATTTATTGTAGATAAATGAAAAAATGTCAGAAAATTAGGTCCGTTTTGACAATCAATTTTATATTCAGTACTCTATTGATAGACTAACTTTTGTCTTGTTACTTGTTACAAAAAGACTTTTATAAAACCAATGTTTGATCATTCCAACCTTGATTTACCCAATTATCGCAACCGTAGAAGCTCTAACATAACAAGCATACTGCTCCTGAGACAAGGATGCTGTCAGCATACTGCTCCTGAGACAAGCATGCTGCCAGCATACTGCTCCTGAGACAAGGATGCTGTCAGCATACTGCTCCTGAGACAAGCAAGCTGGCAGCATACTGCTCCTGAGACAAGCATACTGTCAGCATACTGCTCCTGAGACAAGCATTAGTTGCACTCATTCTAACACAGTCTGTTGGTGTGCAGATTGGGTCAGATTGTATCATACTATATAAAATTATCAGCTTCACAATTATACTGCAAGTCGGCGACAGGACCTTGTCTAGGTCCATTACTGACGAACACCCTGATAATGCCATTGGGCAAGCTGGGTGACCCAGGGTAACACCCAATCCACCGCGCAACTGTAACAACCATTACTGACGAACACCCTAATAATGCCATTGGGCAAGCTGGGTGACCCAGGGTAACACCCAATCCACCGCGCAACTGTAACAACCATTACTGACGAATACCCTAATAATGCCATTGGGCAAGCTGGGTGACCCAGGGTAACAACCAATCCACCGCAGCCCTGTAACAACCATTACTGACGAACACCCTAATAATGCCATTGGGCAAGCTGGGTGACCCAGGGTAACAACCAATCCACCGCGCAACTGTAACAACACAAAAAATGGAGAGCAGGGCAACAAGACCGCCAACCTCATGGCTCAATACGTGTCATATGATATACTGATGCTGAGACTATGTGGGTGGGGCTACAGTGTCTCTGATCATCAAAACGAGGCTCATGGGAGTCTTTGAACTATTAGTTCTCTATACGCTACAATTATAGGAAGGCAACCCAAAATTATCATTGTATGAGGAGTACGTAAATACGATCATTGCTTCGTGATAACTGAATGTCTGTCAATATCTCTCTGAAGACAGGACAAACATATACTGTACGAGGAGTACGACAATACGATCGTTGCTTCGTGATAACTGAATGTCTGTCAACATCTCTCTGAAGACAGGACAAACATATACTGTACGAGGAGTACGACAATACGATCAATGTTGCTTCGTGATCATTGGATGTCTGTCAACATCTCTCAGAAGAGAGGAGAAACATCTACTGGATCTGTTTGAATCCCACTGACTTGTTTACGTTTACTATCGTCCTTGAATTACTATTTGTTGTATTGTTTCATTTTGAGCGTGTCATCCCGTGGTGACCTTGCAGCCCATGCTTTAAAGCTGCTGCTTGCACTCTACCCAGTGACACCAATCAAGGCTCTATGCTGACTCAGAGTTCGACCTCAGGTCCATCACACACCGCGCAATACAAGTGGTGTCAAGGTACTAGTTCCTCGTAGTGCAACTACCACTCTTAATGTTCCATCACAAGTAAAATAAACGGGGTCTTTTATCATCTATAGAACAAATTAGACCTCCTTAGCTGAAGTCTTCAGTTCCTTATTATAGTTTAGGTGCCTGTTGAGTTCACTAGTAATAGCGCTTCTTCAAAAGCAAGGCTAAACATCCACTGTATCCGTATGATCCCTACGCCGACAAGGAGATTGATCTCTTTAATTGAAGAGATTAGGATTAGGGTGAACAACATCAGGTGCCTCTGCACCGTATAGGCTTAGCTGTTCGGTATTATTATGAAAGGAAGATCCTTGTTTTGCGTGCGGTTATACTGGCTTCTAATTCATACAAGGATCTGTTCTCCGTTCCTGATTCTTCATTGGAGGAAGGAACAGGAACCTTATCTACTCCTATTCAACATGTAATGATTGATGATAATCTTAACCAAGGGTACTTGCTGAGAGGTGATAAATAATTAACCAGTCCTCTGCCCCGTAGTTCCTTGATATTTCAACCATCACAAATCTGAAGAGAAAAACTCAGTTGGGTTTTGAATGCCATCCCGTGGCAGTTTGCTCCATTATTCTTGTACCGTATATCATATTTAGCACCTATAACATAATCACAACGATGGTCCTTGCACCGATCTTATTTAGCACCTAAAACACTATCACAACGATGTTTAATGCACCGGTATGTACAAGTTTTTGTTACTTGCTTTTTTTTTACAGAGCTCAACAATGAATTAGGCGAATTAAATGAAACAGGGTTTTTAATAAATAAAGTCTTTGTTTTAAAGGTCCACATAATGTTTTGAACAAAATGTACACACTTTTTGTTGCTGTAGATGGAAAGCTTGTATTAAAGAGATTTAATTTGTAACATACTAAACATTGAACAAATTTTACGATGTAATTTTCTTTATTGTCTTATTCTGATAATAAGACTAGAAACTATCGACTAAGCAGCAATCTCAAATTGTTCATCTTTATTTCGACAGCAACGTCTCCACTGTAGCATGACAAAGGGCTTGAAATTAGCAGGATTCTAGTAAACAGAAGTGTTCCCTCACCTCGCAATATTCGACTCACTGTCGCCAAACGTAAGGAACTTGGGGCATCGTTAAGGATTGCCAGCGTCCTGGTCGATCTCGGACCGAACAAAACAGACAGCATTGAATCTGTTCGGCAAGATGTCGCTCACACTCCACACAAATCCGTACCAAGGCGTTCGAACATGATCCGAATTTTGGAAACAACTTTGTGGAATAAATTGAAAAAGTTTGTTAGGCTCTATCCGTACAAAATTAGTGTGCAAAAGACAATCAAAACGACTAAGGAAACGCTTCAAAGGTGCGCTGTCATTTGTTGAAATCTCTCACGAGGACCACAAAATTGCTTTCGCTGATTATGACTGAAGAAGCGATTTTTTACTTAATTGGTTTTGTTCATCTCAAACAAACAATGTTTAGCTCTCGATCGGTGTCTTTGGAATTTATGTGTGCAATTAATTTGAACTGTTTAATTGACCTTTAAAACCATGAACTTATCTACGAAAAATCCTATACCTGCTTTTAAACTTTGAAAGCATACTATGAAGCGTCCATAGCAGTGCGCATATTGCTTCAATTCCTCGATTATATCTCAGGGTTGGATGGCAACACTCAAAGTCTATAGCGACATAAACCTTTCACTTACAGTTATCTTCTTAACTATTCACAACTTGTTTGTTTCAACACGTCAGAACCAAGTGGAGTTGTGGGATAAATTAATATATACCAGCGAGTGATTCATCAGCCCAATTATAATTCATAGTTTTAGGAGACCTGATTGGCAGAAAAAAATACATCTAGTTATAGGTAGTATCATTAAATAACGTAGGTGTCTAAATAAATTTAGACAATCACGGAGAGTTGACTTCTTCTGCGTTTAGACCAATATAAACATCTAGTTATAGGTAGTATCATTATATAACGTAGGTGTCTAAATAAAATTTAGAGTCACTATCTTCATTTATAATAATGAAGATAGTGACTCCTATGCATTTAGACCAATATAAACTTCAAACTTGCCGTCTTTCGACTGCCACATTGGTTGCTTCACCCGACGACTAATAAGTGTTACAAAAATATTTCAAAAATATGTTAAGAAACCATTTGTTTACTCTACTATTTAACAGGACTAAGCTCGTGCGTTGCCAGCATAGTATTTCCTTCATGTTTTGCCCGTACTCTGATTTGTATAGCTATAGTGTTGAGGACTGCAGAGATTGCCTGATAAAAGAACACATTGTTCCCTTCACGAGTGTGTTGCTCGGCTCTCTTACTTCAGGCTGTATTCAGACCGCACATGTCAAAAGTCTCATATATCCCAACCTTTACCATGACCGGTTAGGTGAGTCTTACAAACATTCTATAATTGAATATTTGTTCATATTTTGAACAATCGTATTTTCAGTATATCTAACAATTAAATTCATAATTGTCATTCTTTAGGACCGCGATACGAGTGAGGTTTGGACTAATCAATAGCATTCAATTCATACAGACTGAGTGCAACGAAGCCCAGGCCCATTGTAAGCCTTTTATTTGTGTTCGTCCGTCGAGTCAGACCCTATTCAATTGAAGCCAATCTTCCCTTCCATTTATGTGTATGTATGATACAACATTTCGAATCATTGGTAGAACACGTTAACATGAATTCCATAGAGATGGCGTAATTAGTGAACAACCGTGGAGCCATACAGAGAATGGGCACTTTAAATCTGACGTTCTGAGCTCCCTTCCTGTGCGTCTTGGTATTAGTTGTGTTAGGTTAATCCTAACTATTTTAAACCATCGAGCTACATATTGTGTTTGGTACAACATGTGAAGACTACATTCCTCGAGGCGCAGCTCTATTTTGTACAATAATTGTCTACATAGATCAGGATGACCATACACCGTACCAGGTGATTATTCTACGAACCAACACCCAACTAGTACGATACAGTTCTACATGACTCCTCCATCAGGGCCGGCCCACTCGTATTATCTGTGTTATTTGCACATACTATACCCACCTGCCACCTCTCTTCGTCCGTATAGCTCCACAAGCAAGTCAAGATTACTAAAGAAGACCGTCAATTATGGCACTACATTCGGTTAAATACTCTCCATTGGAGACAAACGAGCCATCGACCGACCATCAACTGCGTGGCCCAAGGTTATGTGTGGGAACAGGGCACGAATGAACACGTGTGAATAATTCCAGTAAACATTATTTTATTATAAGCGTTCCCGTGTTGAGGTCCTCCGCACTTATCCCACGTATATTAAAGAAACACATGCTCTCTACGTTCTTCTCTCTCTCTGTACATCGAGCCATGTGGATTACCATGTCAATGTGTGTACTCAGAACCACTGAATGTCCAGAAATGAGTCACAAGGCAGCCTACTCTTGATCGAGGAATGGGTCAATAACCTGAAAACTTTGGTGTACAAAAGGAAAAGGTCACTCTTCAGCGTATTGACTGTCCTGACGCTGGCGTTTAGGCATTGTTTTACTTGCAAAAGTCTAGCCAAATGAGGATCAGTTTCTGATAAATAACGAGGATAGTGAATGTTTATCACCGACTGACAGCCAAATGAGGATCAGTTTCTGATAAATAACGAGGATAGTGAATGTTTATCACCAACTGACAGCCAAATGAGGAATAGTTTCTGATAAATAACGAATATAGTGAATGTTTATCACCAACTGACAGCCAAATGAGGATTAGTTTCTGATAAATAACGAGGATAGTGAACGTTTATCACCAACTGACAGCCAAATAAGGAATAGTTTCTAATAAATAACAAAGATAGTGAGTGTTTATCACCAACTGCAGCTTTCTAGATACAGAAAACAGTTTCCAGACTTTGCATCCGAGTCAGCTGGCGTATTTAATTAATTATACAAGTGCGTGTCCATGTCTGTGTGTCACACCTCTTCACTATTAAGATAAGAGAAAGTTAACAGTCCCGGGTCAGAATCAAAGAGAAAGAGCGTTCCAAAACACTATTTGTTGATATACTTCGAATGCCAAGCAAAACGCTGCGGTGGCTTCCAGACACAGCTAAAAAATAAGTATGAAGTGAAGAGTAATAGCTGTATCACAAACACAGAAGACCGGCGTCCTGATGAATAGAAAAGATCGAACAATGCATTCCCTGTTTCTAAGTCTTACAAAGAAGGACTAACAATATATCATTTATTTCCTGACTCTCAAAAAATGTTGGTGAAGAATGTGTAATACAACCGCATGTTACTGAACAATGTATGGGATAATTTCACAAATTGCTAAATGTTTGGAACTAATTGATGGAGTCTTGAACCGTTTCACGGATGCAGGAATCAATTGTCAATATTTTCCATGGCATACAATACGATACTCAGATGCTGTGTCAATTACGAGGTCTTTCATGCAGTTCTGTATCGTGGCTACAGGCCTTCAATGAGCAACAAAATGACTGTAGTTAAATGAGCCAATTTCCAGCAACGTGTTCTCTGTCCTGTCCGTTCAACTTTACAGTAGTTAAATGAGCCAACTTCCAGCAACGTGTTCTCTGTCCTGTCCGTTCAACTTTACAGTAGTTTAATGAGCCAACTTCCAGCAACGTGTTCTCTGTCCTGTCCGTTCAACTTTACAGTAGTTAAATGAGTCAACTTCCAGCAACGTGTTCTCTGTCCTGTCCGTTCAACTTTACAGTAGTTAAATGAGCCAACTTCCAGCAACGTGTTCTCTGTCCTGCCCGTTCAACTTTACAGTAGTTAAATGAGCCAACTTCCAGAAACGTGTACTCTGTCCTGTCCGTTCAACTTTACTGTAGTTAAATGAGCCAACTTCCAGCAACGTGTACTCTGTCCTGTCCGTTCAACTTTACAGTAGTTAAATGAGCCAACTTCCAGAAACGTGTACTCTGTCCTGTCCGTTCAACTTTACTGTAGTTAAATGAGCCAACTTCCAGAAACGTGTACTCTGCCCTGTCCGTTCAACTTTTCATGAAAAATAACGGTAGATGGATGCAAGTACGGTAGTACGGACGAGGGAACAGGAGGTATGTGATGATGAAGAAGAAGCATACTTAAAGGCACCCATGTTCGAATTCCCCACTACGCGGGACTAAACCTAGTCTTCAGGTCGGATTGTTTGATTAGATGATGCAAATTCCTTATCATTTAACTCTACGTGGAGTTTATTTTCAGTACCCAAAAAATGTCCCCAAGAAGCGATACCATTTCAGTGAGTAAGAGTCTGGTGGTTTTAAGTATTTGGTCTGCTTTAAACCTTTTAATGTTCCTAGTGAGAGGAGGGAAGCGGTGTGCAGAATAAGTAACACTTCGTCAAAGAAGTTTGTTGCCACTGCATGAGATGCTCTACTAGGGAGTAACTTGGAGCTAGAACCTTCAGCGCAGTGAACAAATGGCAGGGTTATGATGCCAATCCCGCATCACATGAACCAAACAAAATAAGCTTTAGACGTATATGCACGTGCACGAGCATTTTATATCAAGTGAACCATAAATTTTATTCTACAAGATTCATAGAGTGTGTGTCTGTCACACTTCTTCAGTATTAAGATAGGAAAATTTAGGAGGGCTGGGTCATCATGGAAAAAAACGAGTTCCAAAATATTAATTGTTGTAGCACAAATACGCTGCAAGAGGCCACAGATCTTTCCTGACACTGTTAAACTAAATACTGAAAGAGAAGAATAGTAGTCGTATCCCAAATAGCGTGAGAGTGAATAAGAGGGCGGCTTCTCGGTTAATCTAAGAGGGAAGTTACAACATTTCATAATACGTTCATAATTACACAGTATTGTTCACGGCGTGACCTGGTCTTCTGTTCCCTTGTTGATCCAAAATATGGTCCCACCTTAGCGGGAGTTGAATGGATGAAGGGATGCCACGATGCTCTCCAGAGTTCATCTTCAATAGTGCAATGATATTGGAATAGTGCAATAATAATGGAATAGTCCAATAATAATGGAATACTGCAATAATCATGGAATAGTACAATGATTATGGAATGATACAATAATAGAATGGTACAATGATATTGGAATAGTGCAATGATATTTGAATTGTGCAATGATAATGGAATAGTGCAAAGATGAGGGAATACTGTAATGATACTGGAATATTGCTATGACTATGGAATGTTACAATGATAATGAAATAGTGATATGGTAATGGAATTTTGCAATGATAATGGAATAGTGCATGATAATGGAATAGTCCAATGATATTGAAATTGTGCAATGATAATGGAATAGTGCAATAATGGAATGGAATTGTGCAATGTTCCAAATTATACTGAATAAGGAAAATCAAAGAGTACGATACAATCCCTTGCTCATTTGTCTTTGCTGGCCAACAATCCACTGCTGCTTTACATATTTCAGTCCACCTCCAGCCGCCTGTTGACCAACAGTCCACTGCTGCTATACATATTTCAGTCCACCTCCAGCCGCCTGTTGGTCAACAATCCACTGCTGCTATACATATTTCAGTCCACCTCCAGCTGCCTGTTGGCCAACAGTCCACTGCTGCTAAACATATTTCAGTCCACCTCCAGCCGCCTGTTGACCAACAGTCCACTGCTGCTATACATATTTCAGTCCACCTCCAGCCGCCTGTTGGCCAACAGTCCACTGCTGCTATACATATTTCAGTCCACCTCCAGCCGCCTGTTGGCCAACAGTCCACTGCTGCTATACATATTTCAGTCCCCCTCCAGCCGCCTGTTGACCAACAGTCCACTGCTGCTATACATATTTCAGTCCACCTCCAGCCGCCTGTTGACCAACAGTCCACTGCTGCTATACATATTTCAGTCCACCTCCAGCCGCCTGTTGGTCAACAATCCACTGCTGCTATACATATTTCAGTCCACCTCAGGCGCTTGTTGGCCAACAGTCCACTGCTGCTATACATATTTCAGTCCACCTCCAGCCGCCTGTTGGCCAACAGTCCACTGCTGCTAAACATATTTCAGTCCACCTCCAGCTGCCTGTTGGAACAGTCCACTGCTGATATACATATTTCAGTCCACCTCCAGCCGCCTGTTGGCCAACAGTCCACTGCTGCTATACATATTTCAGTCCACCTCCAGCTGCCTGTTGGCCAACAGTCCACTGCTGCTATACATATTTCAGTCCACCTCCAGCTGCCTGTTGGTCAACAGTCCACTACTGCTATACATATTTCAGTCCACCTCCAGCCGCCTGTTGACCAACAGTCCACTGCTGCTATACATATTTAAGTCCACCTCCAGCCGCCTGTTGGCCAACAGTCCACTGCTGCTATACATATTTCAGTCCACCTCCAGCCGCCTGTTGGCCAACAGTCCACAGCTGCTATACATATTTCAGTCCATCTCTAGCCGCCTGTTGGCCAACAGTCCACTGTTGCTATACATATTTCAGTCCACCTCCAGCTGCCTGTTGGCCAACAGTCCACTGTTGCTATACATATTTCAGTCCACCTCCAGCTGGCTGTTGGCCAACAGTCCACTGCTGCTATACATATTTCAGTCTACCTCCAGCTGGCTGTTGGCCAACAGTCCACTGCTGCTATACATATTTCAGTCCACCTTCAACAGGCTGCCGTTGAAATAAGCAAACAAAACCGGATGCATGTCTTCTTCATATTAACATGGCATTAGAGAAAGTGTACATGCCATGTGATATCATCTTAGAAGCAAGGTAATCGAGATCTGTTTAATACAAATGATGGGAGAGGAGAAGACAAGATTCTGGTGCCTCGTCGGCTTTTCAGTTTTGAGAATTAAATCGATAATCGGTTACAAAAGTCTCGTCCGACTTGGACACCAACAAGCGAGTTGTGCAGGGGACTGTATGAATGTAGGAGTTAATCCACTTACTTCTCCGTGGTCCCTATAAGCGGCCTCTCTTCAGGTACACAACAAACACGGCCCCTCCTGGCATATGCAACGCACCAGCGCCGGCAGCAGCGCGCTGATGATGGACCCGTCACCTGGAACGAGTCGTTCATGCAACATTGCTGTGCATTGATCCTCTTGCTGTATGATGGACGGCGGCCCTGATTTCAGCGGCTCTTGGGGTTTTGCACTTAAGCAGCAGGAACGATGTACAGCGGCATGCAACAGTCACGACACGCAGTGTCCTTAAATTGAATATGAGCTGTTCGAATGCGGTTGAAATATTTTATATTTCTTTTGCAAACTCAATATATTGCTTTAATCGCAGTAGGCCTTCACAAAGTTTCGGCACACTATCAAACGCTAGCAACTGGGTTCAGTATTTACGTAGACGGAGTACGTGAAAGGTGGCTGCATTCAAATGCAAGGCAAATAATAGAATGAATTCGCTTGAATGTTCATCTAAGCTAAGAAAACGATGGGCATTTGATTTGACAAAGCTGCTGACTGACAAGTAACTTGTAAAACTGTTCAAGAAAAAAACGTAATCAAAGATGCAATCTCAGAAACACAATCAACCCAAATTGTTTACGGATTAATACACAAATAACTTCAACTCCCTTCAATGCCGGCTTGCACGTGGCAGTCTTGCTTTGCGTGTCCAATCTTTGTGCGATAGCTGTCTTCTACTCGTCCATGACAGCGATGTGACCAGGAATCCAGTACAGCTTATCCGTCAATTCCTTGCGGACTGGAATAAGATTATCGGCTCGCTTGCGTCCAGAAAGCTTGAAGCCTGGAACTGCTTAACTCCACGAATCGTGGGTTCAAACGGGGCGGAAAGACGAGTACTTTGTAATAATGGAAGAAAGTTAAGGGTTCCTGAACCGCGTATGCACATGTTAGCCGAACACTTAGAATGATTAGCATAAGCACGGGTCTCAGCAACAGGCATGCATATTCCAACAGCACGAAGTCCTCTTCATGAGGTGCACTCCCTCCCAGAACCTGGCATAAACCCATGTTAAAAAACATTGCCACCGTCAAATAGCTCACTTTATTATGAAGTGAATAAGAGAGGCTGCCTGTTGGCTCCTCAGTAATGCAGGAAGGCCGTGTGGTCCAAGCCTAGCGTTAGCATTGGTTATGGAAGCAGTCATGCCGTGATGCAAGAACGAGTCACGGGCGCGGCGGTGAAGAGGTTTACTCTTAAAAAGCAATGCAACGGACGGGGAAGGAGGGCCACAGGAAGGGCTGGAACAGGTGGGACTTTTGGAAGTGGCGGTGTTGGAGGACTGTGCCGTGTAGTGCACTGTGAGACGCTGTATGGGGTGAAGGGCACTTCGCTACTGGGATAAGGGCGCTGTGGAGTGTTGCTACTGTTATCAATTACACTGTAGTTTACAGTGTGACATACAGTGCTCCTGGAATGGTAACACTTTGGAGGGCCGATAGTGCCCTGTACTGCACTGTCGGGTGCAGTATTGAGCGTGTATAGCACTTTACCCCTGGAATGGCAACTGTGAAGAAGCACCAGTGCCCGTTGAATATTGTTCAT
>SDVV010026107.1:0-12314 GCA_016164225.1 Gammarus roeselii | reverse complement strand
ATATTCGGGTGAATTGGTAGTTGAGTCAGTCGCTGTTTGGATGTGATGCGGCACACGTGGCAGATTCTGAGGAGAACTTCAAAAGATCTAGCGTCGGAGTTTGGAAGAGTGTTAGAGGAGGAAGCCGGTTGGTAAATGCGAGGGAGCCGCTAGTTTATGCGGGGAAAGATAATGCTAGCGGAATCTTTGTCTGCTTAATTGGAGTGGTATCGAACTTTTTTTCATGTAGAGAAGTCGGAATTAGTGGAGGCTGAATTGAATCTTGAGTGAAGGAAGGTGCGAAGTGTCTGCTGCACTAAATAGTGTAATGAGCTGTAGGACATTGGGTGTGGAAACAAAGAGAGTGTGGTGCGAGGGAGTAATAGTCTTGACTGTACACTACGGGACTGAGACTTAGAGGGCGAGGGTGGAGGAGAGGAGAACAGAGATTGTGAGGAACATAAGTGACAGAGTTGATGCAAGTCTTCTCAGGGGGTTCGAATACATAGTGGGGATAGTTAATGAGAGATTGACGAAAAGGGTGATGAAAGCAGAGGAGAGTGGAGGTATACCTGGTGGTAGACCTTAGTTTGGGATGATGGATGGCGTGAAGCAAGAATGAGGTAGAGAGACATCATTGTGAAGGTGGCGAGAGAGCGTGCAATGGATAGGCTTGAAGGGAGATTGGTTGTGAATGGGTGAGTTTGACGCTGCCCTGTTGCCCTCTCCCGCACTTGTCGTCTCGCCGAGAGATGTGATTTGGGAGGGAAAAGGCTCAGCAATAATGATGCAGCAGTGACTCCACAACTGACCCCACGTGTGTGTAGTGGGGTTCCGACCAGACCGTCTAGTGAAAAAGGGCTATGATTTGGAAATGTGTGTGAGTTCAAGGGTAGTGTGCCTTGACATCGGCCCCCCCCATTCTGCGACATTCAGCCTTGCGTCTCTATTTGCAACCGTCTGTGGACAAATTAACTATTGTTTCCCATCATGTCGTACAATATCGTATTGTTCAATGTTCATGAATTCTTTCTGTTATAAACCATCTTCTGTAACCATTTTGTGACGGCGGCTTCACATCGAAAGTCATTGTTCAGTAGTTCAGTTATGAAGCTTGGCAAATTTTGCATGCTCGACAACCATGCATAGAAAATGTCATAAGCGTTATTACGTTCTTCTGCATTCGGTTAAATTTTTATTCACATAATGTGAATGTCAGATATAAATTATATTTTATCCGACTATAAATGACACGGTCAAAAAGACTGTTTTATCATTAGTGGAAGCATTAACCGTTTAATGGACAGTGTTATTATAAGTGGAAGCATTAACCTACACCGTCTAATGGACAGTGTTATTATAAGTGGAAGCATTTTTATGTAATGATTCGAGATTTTTTTGAACACACTTTCCAATCTCAATGAAATCAACCGTTGATTGACGGGACGTTTTACTGGCGTTAATTGACGCGATTGGCCGGCGTAAATCACTCTAAAGTTCTCTAGTCAGTAATCATTTTTAACAACACGACCTTTTAAACATGTTGCAGCTTCGAATTGTAAATAGATTATTATTATGTGATAAGTTCAAGTTTTAAGAAAACATAATATAAATTGGATTTTAGTGTCTCTGTTGCTGATTTAAACAGCAAGTAGTAATCGACCACGATGTTTCAAACCAATCTCATTCACTTCCTATGCACGAATCGTTGCTTGCTGATGAAGAAATTTCATTAATTTTCTATGAAATTGTTGCAGGTAAATGAACTATCTTTCAAAACCTTTGTTCATTCTTGCTTTCTCATTAAAATCCCGAACAAAGATAATATGAGCCGAAACATAAATAGTATTATCTTAAACAAAGATAATATATAATCCGAAATAGAGCTAATTCATTCCGGAACAGAGATAATATAATTGCTTCAAGAGTAAACCGGAACAAATATAGTTGTTCATCTAGAGATTGTAAAATTGGTAACGTGTTTAGGAGTCGTGTAACCAATGCAATACAAATGTTTTAAATAAGTATTTATTTTGTTTGATTTAAGCTTTCAAGTTAACATGATACAATGGTATGAAAACCAAACATCTACTCATGATGATATGCACGCAATATGGTTGTAGAAGCTATGCCACCTTCAAATCTGACGTGTATTAGCACAGATTACTGCGGTTGCCTTTAAACTCACAGTGCAGGAAACCGCGACTTCATGAAATTTAACCTGTTGATCTTGTCATTTCGGATGTTAAATCTTCACCAAATATGTCACTTGAGTTTTTAAATGTCCACATAGCGTTTGGTTGCGTCTGGTAGCGTCTGGTAGCCTCTGGTAGCGTCTGGTTGCGTCTGGTAGCGTCTGGTAGCGTCTGGTAGCGTCTGGTAGCGTCTGGTAGCGTCTGGTAGCGTCTGGTTGCGTCTGGTAGCGTCTGGTAGCGTCTGGTAGCGGATGCTTAGTGCAGCTAAACCAAAAACACCGCCTTGTGCTCCCTTTCGTTTGAAAACATAGAACAATAAGATTGAATACATGAGTATTCCATTTATTTTGCCATGAATAATAACCGCTTACTTTACACCTTGCGAAGATAATTGTATTCGATTGAACCCAATCAAAAGCAGTGAGATTCTATTTAAATGATCACTTTAAATGTTGCTTTTGCTAGAAATAGGAGCGACCAAATTGTTGCGAAGCTATTTTTGGATGGAGAGACATGGCAGTTGTGATATTATACTGGTAAGCAATAGAATTCATTACCCTTGGTCACTTTGAAAACTAAACCTCTACCTTGAAGTGCCTTTTGTGAGACATAAATAATTTTAAGGGTGATACAATTTTTTTCTACTTTAATTTCTTTACGGCCTAAACGATTTGACTTTATCAATGATGAGGGAATACTTACCAGAATTAATCTGCAGACCATGTGAATTTATCTCTAAGTCCAGCTTTACCTTGCATTACAATAGACACACCGGGCATTAATGTGCAACTCTTGCAAAGTGTTCGGCAAGGAACAGTATCCTAGATGCGTTCACAGAGTACTTTGTCCATAACTTCCTCGTAATAACTGGACAAAACAATGATATAGTGTTGCTTGGTACAGTATATCTCAACTCGGGCCTGGCATGCATTTGAAGTAATAAAACATTTGATTTGTTTTATGAATTGTTCTAACTCGATGTGAATTTGGGGTTTTATGTTGGCAGCAGAGTTTGTGTCAATAAGTGTAGCGCGAATGAAGTTCTCGGTTTCCAGTAAATGTGGGACTGAGACAAAGTAGAGTTATTTCCCAATGAATGTTCAATTTCTATGTGGATGAAGTGTTCAGGGCAGTTGAGTAAGTTGCTGTTTACGGGTAAGCTGCCATGGTGGCAGATTTGAGGAAATTGTGTTGGCTAGTGTCGGAGGAGTTTGGTGGAGTGTGTGAACGTAGGAAGCTCTGAGTAAATGTGGCTAATAGTAAGGCAGTGAGGTGTTCGAGGAAGGATTATTTCAGTGGAATCAGTGACTGCTTAAATAAAGAATTACGAGAAAAAGATCACAGTTTTTAGTACCTGGGCTCTCATGTCGAGAAGACAGTTAAATAAGTGGATTCTGAAGTGAAATCTTAAGTAGGGAAAAGATGGAAAGTGTTCGGTGGACTGAAGAGTGTAATGAGCTGTTGGACATTGGGTCTTGAAGCAAAGAGAATGTATAAGGAGGTAGTTGTACCAATAGCGCTCTACATGACTGAGACATGACTGAGACACGACTGAGACATGACTGAGACATGACTGAAACGTAGGGACTGAGACGAAGGGACGAAAGCAGAGAAAAAAACTAATGCTTTCGGGATGGAATGTTTATGGAGCATAGCCAGAGTACGCTGATGGATAGGTTCTATAATAATGACGTTGTTCGTATAAAAACAAGGAGAGTGAGGATGTTAAGGGACAGAGTACACTCACGTATGCTGAGGAGGTAACGACACAGGGTGACAATTGAGGATGGGAGACTGGTGAAATGCTGTCGGGCACAGCTGCTAACATTGATCTAGGATCTTACTCCAGAACTAACGTGAATGTTATGGGGTTTTGGCCGAGCCCCAGCAGCGTTAAAGGACTAACTTTTGGTATGTGTATGAGTGAATGAATGGAGCGTGATGTGTGCTTGAAGCTGGCCACCCGTATTCCGGGAGATCTCGACTCGTGTCTGTGTCTGAATTGAATTTGTTTCCATGCAGTGAAGTCTGTATTTCTCAGATTCATGTTGTTATCAGAAAATGTCAATCGAGAGAGGACCGCAAGGTCGTCGTAAATCACGTATAGTATTTTCCCAATGACCCGAGTGATTGAGGCCTACATGTGAGACGTTGCTGCTGACCTGTTAGCAGATTGTGTTGGGTGTAAGAAACAGAAGGAGAACCCACCCATTCTACAATAACTCTTCGTACTGTTGATATTTGCTTTCATCCTCAGTATCAAATCGAGTTTTGAAGAAGAAAACAGTCAATACTTGACTCACTTTAATGTTACGTTGATTAAATCTCGGTTGTTCATATCCAAATTACTTACATTGCTCGTCGCACTGAAATTTGCCTCATTTCTGTTAATCAAATACTTCAACGACGAGAAGAAGAGTTAGTCAATTTCGCAAGCACTTCTTCAGTGAGAAGTCCTCATTCTTCGCCCAATCCTTAAGTTGCTTCATATATAAAGCTTATAAATGATGTTGTACCTGCGTTCAAGATTTAATGTGGACAAATTAATAAGCCGTTTTATTATCTTTAATACCGTTAATTGAGTCATTGTTCAGTACGATTACTTGCTCGTGTGTGTTTTTTAATCATTTACTGGACTCCCTTTTCGTATAATCTTTCCAATTTACGGACGATGTGATGCTCACAAGAAAATGTATCGTTCCTGAAAATATATGGAGACGTGTATGTTTATTCTCCCTCCTGTTGCGGTGGCTCACCTTGATACAGTGGCATTTAGGCAACATAAAATAAACATTACAATTATGTCAGGCATTCACATTCGAGTCAAACTATATGCTAGTATACAGTTATCATTCTAGAATGAGATTCTTTTTACTGAAAGCACACAAGCGAATTGAAATATCCAGCAATGCCTTAGTGGAGCAGGCAGTTCCCCCACGATACTGATAACAGCACGATAATCGCAAAAATAGAGTAAAGTTACCACACTGCTGAAACAGCAAACACCTAGACATTAAGAGCAAACACCCAGACATTAAGCAAACTCCCAGACATTAAGTACTTTCTAAAAGGAGAAAGATAAGAACGAACCCAATCTGCTCAGTCGGACAAGGTTAGTGGCTATGCTTTGTCAGGTCTGACCCATTGACACCGATCAGGCTTAATACTCATCGTTATGAACAGCAAATTATAATATACTTATAGGAACATTGGAGTAAGTCTGCACTCCGGCTGATTCTGCTACTCCGTCGGTGGTGCGTTGTAGCACAGTTTGCTCAATTCATTTTTGGTCAGGCATGCGATTACAAACATTATTTCTGAGAACACTTCTTTCCTTCCGATAAATTTTCAAGATCATCTTTTGACAATCAACTTTGATAGTCATATTTGTCAAGTTGATAAAATTTCCGACTTCAATCTTTATTAGGGAAATGTTCGAGTTGAATACTTTCAATGACAATCAGTGGAAGCCTTTTATTACATTCCACCAAGACGTTACCAAATTTCAGCAAAAGTTCATGCACGCCAGCAAAAACAATTTCCAAACAACCACTTCATGCAATGCTAAAGAAGACGTGCATGCGATGCTACACAAGCGGTCGGGAGACATTGTTTGAAGTGACAAAGTTAGCAGGTAACGAGGTTACTGACCCTCAATCAAGCGAAAACAATGCGTGATTGGGTCGTGATTGCCAATCTAGGTCTGAAATTACTATTTTAGGGAGGTTATATTATAGAACAAAACCTCTATGTAAATATAATGAGCTCAAAAACATGCAGCTACTATTACATTTTTTTTTTGATAAAAGTTACATTGATCGATTGAAAAGCGCCAAAAAGTATTTAGGTTTCATCGTTCGTAAATGAAAACAGCTGGACGAGCAGTGCATTGAAAATGATGCTGGTAATGCAGCTCTTTCCACGACATAGCGACTGATAGGGAAGGCCAACTTGGCTGCATAATTTATCGGATTCATAGAAGGAAACCTGCAAATTTACCTTGCATGCAGGTTCCAGTACACTTACATCCAATTACTTCTGAAGGTGTATTCGGGATGATGTCACGGCTACGGCTAGGGGACTGAGGAGCGTGCACTTACCGAATATAGGGAAATCGATGCTGCCGCTGTTTGAAAAGAATATGATCTTGAAGCCACCTATTCCTGGCTTGGTGATTTGTTGCTTTCTCTGCTGACTACCCCTCTCAGCCGCTCAGATCATAAAGGCGTTTATCGGATGCCTGTCATAAATCAATCGAGATAATTCCTATATGGAAGCACACTCAGTAGAGAAGTGAGTTCAAGATACGCTAGTCTTCAAATAGCGTCAGGCTATATACCCCCACGAACAGATGGCACGAGCTCTTTCCTACGTTAATTTTTGATGTGTCTACTTTACGATGAAATTCCTTACCTCTAAGAGTAGCTGATTCACGCTGTGTGACGTCATCCCGATTACATTATAGCCTCCGATCACATAAAATTAGTTGTCATCGGAAGCAGTGAGTCTTATTTAGCTGATCCCTTTTCTACCCTAGGTGGAGCTTACAATGACTCCCGTTAAACCTCCGGTGCAGATTAGTTCCTTAACCTTGAGTTCTTAAGAGCCAATATTGCGTAATTTCGAGGCATAAAATGACCACAGAAATACCCTAGAAATATAACGGCGCTTGGACCCCAGGGTTTGATGAAAAAATTGTATTATACTCTTCCAAGAGTGTTATGGGAACTATGTTGTATACCTCGCGGTTCTAAGCGCCACTCAACACAACAATAATTCACTCATTTACGAGTGAATGCTTGGATAAATCAAAACGAAGCAATACATCAATAGATTCGATGTAGCAAAAATAACCTGATTTACTTTGACTATTGAGGTGTCCTTCATTTAACACTTTAACACTTCAGCAGAAGTAAAACAATAAGCTACGTAAATTTCGTTACGAAAGCATCTTCTTGACAGGCATGCATTCAAAGAGAAAGCGAGGTACATCACTGCACAGTCCGCTGATGGTTCCAACTTTCAAAGTTAACGGTTTTCTTCATGATGGTTTTGTAATAAGTTGCCAAATAAACAGACGATTTGTGCCTTGTTATTTCGTCAGCTTAAAGTCTTTCCTTTTAAAATGGTTCCAACAACATAAAAAAATTGAGCCCGTTATGAAATAGCACACTTTTTTGATGTACATCAGCAGTATCTGAGCTACTACAGTATCGCCTGTAACTCATACTGAAGTGAGTGGGGACAGTACTTAAATTATGAGCTGTCTGATCAGCGACGTTGGTTCAAATGTATTAGGATTTCATAGGGGTATCATTATGTGATGCATACTTTTTTATTCTGAGCCCGACTACATCAAATATACTTTTACAACCAACTGTGCGGATCACTTGGGAGGACTGGAATATTCTTATTGAGTTTGTTTCTTGAAGTGTTATTTGTTTCAATGCACACTCCCCCCGATGCACATTGTGAATGTACTATTTCTGGGAAAAGAACCGAGATATACGACGAAACCAAAGCTGTCTGCCTGAATTAACTTGACTCTGAACTAACGTTGGATAAGTTCCCCCCATGCACTCATACTGTAAAAAGTGGGGCGCACGGTATGACAGGTAACGTGGCCTGGTCAATCCAAAATTAGGTCTGGCCTAGAAAAATTTCATTGGGATATAGTAACGACTGGAGTGCCCCAGGGCATGTTTCTTGGACTCCTCCTCTTTATAATCAATATAAAAGACCACGCCACTTGCATCGTTAGCAAGTTATCTAAATTCGCCGACGCCACTAGACGTCAATAAGCATCAATAAACGCCACTGAAAGGGATTTCAATAGACTAGTGGACTAGTCTGATAAATGGTAAATGAAATGTGATGTAAAAAAAAGCACAATAATGTGTCTTTTTTGAACAGACAATTGAAATTCTGCGTACGTGACGTCATACCAAGTGAAAGAGCTGTAGGAAAGGCAATAGAGTCCTTGGCTGTACACCCAAAAGTTTCCACTACAAGTGTAGGGACATCTGGCCCATTACGAAATTTGCAGTTCAAATTTAGTCCCTTCACCTTAGAGGGGATATTAACAAGGAAGAACGTGTTCAGCGCCGAGCAACATAAATGATCCCGGAATTGAGAAGAAGACATACCCTAATCGACTCGTTGAACGTATAGAGATTCCACTTAACAGGATACGACTTAGACGTCAGCAATTAAAGAAAGCCAAACACCAAAATGGGTCCACTAGAGCCAGCCCTGAAGGCCTCGTTGATTGAGACTGTAACCCAAGGAATATGAATAATGGACCTAAAACTGCAGCAAAAGCCATTAGTTGCAGAAAACTCCGTTCCGAACGAGATACCAAAGACTTGGAACCGTTTACCACATGATGCTCCAACCTCCGTCGGAGCATTTAGCGGCCGGTATCATTTGATGATGGACACAACATCTTGGCAGGGCTAGTTATCATGCAAACCTTATTTTGAACTATTGCTAGAATAGATTCTGCAGCCCGTCCTAGGCCTACTACTTCCGTCCTAGGCCTTCTATTGTGCTACACTAATCAATACTTGATTTTCTTGCAAAGGAAACTGACAACCTTGATAAGAAATGAGTTCGAATTTGAGAAAATATAAGAAATAGCGAATACGCTAGTATAAAGCATAGTTGAAGAATTACACAAACTGTACGCTCGCAATTTAGTGAAAATGCTAATTACAATTGAAATGTATTAAGTTTGCATTATTCGACCGTCCGCGAGGAGAAGCATGACTTTCAAGGACCACCTGAGCATAAACACCAGCTGCAAATAACAACCATCGGCGATATTTCAAGTTTACTTCTCCTGCTTGATTAATATACTGATGTTAGTATTTATAAGTGTCCCTAAACGCGGATGCGATGTAATAAGATAGGTCTTAATTAGCGCTGGAGAAGGGGTTGGTCGGAGTCAGGCAGGGGAGCCGGAACCGGTTTTAGCAGGCGGGCGACGCGAAGGGGGGCGACGAGCTGGATACCAGGCTTGTGGGCTGGATTGGGAGTTTTTATGTTATGAAAATTGAACTTACATTATGTATTCATATTTGGCTTGATAAATATGTATTGTGTGTATTTATTGCATGTTTATAGTATTATTTCATTAAAGATAGGGTAATATTGACTCATGTAATTGACTCATTTAATCGATTTGGGATGTTTTCATGGTTTGACGGCTCATCATTTTATTATTCATAGTATTTATGTATAATTTTTATCATTTAGATGGCTGTATTGGGGTGCGCTTGGTCCCTTACTGTTACTCATTATTTATTTAATGGTAAAATAGGCTTATAACACATTTTAGATGGTTGAGTGTAGGAAGTCCCCAAGGCAAAATGTTAATTACGCCTCCGGAATTTTCGTCAGGTGAGGCTGCTCTTAGCTATTCTTTGTCTTATTAGTATCTTTCCATAGCTGATTTGCCATTATTTCTATGTTTTTTTGGTGAATGATAGTTATTCTTGGTGATTATTGATGGTGTGTGATGAAATTTCGGTGTAGTATTATTCAAATACAAAAACCGATCACGGAATTGCAATTCTGTGACACTCCCAGCAGATAAAAAAGTTACGGAAGTTTTGCACGCCCTATTTCACGGTCGCCCAAGAGGGTGACTCAGGTGTGAACGGTGAGCGGTGGTGATTGTTTTGGAATGGTGATTATTGTTGGTGATTATTGATGGTTTGTGATGGAATTTTGTGTATTATTATTTAAATATAGGTATTATCTACAATCCTCATTCACAATCGTTCAATCCGTATGATTGTGGATAATGAAACATATATGATCAAGTTTATATATATTTATTTATTACATAGTTACATAGTATTATGGTTACAACATATTAGGAACATTTACATCCATTTCTTAGGAATATTTACATCAACATCTTAGGAATATTTAAATCTATGGAATATTTACAGAATAAAACCTGGAGACGTGGATGTACTTTCGTCATTTACGCGAGTGCACTCGTCAAAGACGGCCTCACCCGGCTTACGTCTCTTTCAAGTTAAATCCATTTTTACATCGACATCATCACCCAAGACACATCGCTTCCTCTTTTTAGTGATGGTAGGTTCAACTTCAATGGATTTTTTGGGAACGTCTGGATGCCCATGAGCTCGAGTTGTGCACGCGTCAACATAGTAGCGCTTATTTTCAAACTTACTGAGGCAATTTTCAATAACATTTGAAGTTTGAAGCTGGCATGCTTGTGTGCGAATGTTGTGTGTGGTCTCAAAATGTGTGTATGCTTTCTGCTCATGGATATCTCTTTATTGTTCCTGTCTGATTTTGGCTTGTGTCTGGTAACTGACACCCTTAGCAGCTGATTTTGTGACGTCGGATTCGAGCAACATACTGTAACACTTTGGTTGCAAGCAAATAATTTCACTCGGGTAGTCGTTGACTGTTTTGCTTTTCAGTAGCCCCAGCTGTCCTTTGTTTCATCGTACAAGGGAGGATTTTTTGGGTAGTCGGAGAAGTCCATGTATTCAGCCAGAGCTGCTTGCCGCATTTCCATCTCAATATCGAGCACATCTTTGAACTAGAGCAGGAACGAGTCTGTGTCCGAGTAGATGAGCGAGAGGTTGTTACTGTAGAGTGGTTTCAGAGTGACATAAAATAATCTGTAGACTTTTGCTTAAGCATTTTCAAGCAAGTAGATCCCAACTTGGAGTGGGTGAACCAGATTTATTGACAAAATTCTACAATTTTTTATATTCTACACAGTTTTTATGAAGAAGTACTCCTCTTAAATAATTGTAGGTCAATGTATTATATCAGTCGCACATATTGCTGGTTTTTCCCTTTTTTTAAATAGGGATAGTCATGTATACGATTTAGGTTAGCTAACGATTTTGATTATAGCGATGATGTATTGACTCATTCGTTGGCCGCTCCCGTTTCTAATTGGTAGGCCCGTTAACTAGCTGTTTATTGTCGTTATGGCTGTTGGCTGTGCCTGATAGCTGGCTGTTTATAGTTGGTGAGCTTTTTCGAGCTCACAAGACAATACACTTTTTTTAGTCTTGTAATATAAAGATTTTTGTGCTGTATTTAAGGTTTCACATGAATTAGATATCGTTACCCGTGTGAGAGTTTTACATGAACATCTATTTATATTTTTTACTTGAGACATAGCACCAGTTTAGTCTAGGAATCTGTTATAGATTTCAACGGAGACCGTAGTATTATTTTTTTATTACGCATGAAGTCACAGTATTCGCTTTACTGTCAGATATTTTCGGTGTAGGGTATATGTTAGTATACGACTTTAGTCCTACTTCAATTCACCTTAGGAGTTAAGGTACCGGATTATTATTTCCATTAATTACAAAATCGGTAATGTATATCGGTATCATGTATTGATTGACCATACACCTTCCATATTGGAGTAGGATTTATCATCTGGGTGTGGTAGGATACACCATACTTTAGAGTTAATCATTGTCGGTTAGGGTAGAGTAGAGAATCTTATTTAGCTATTTTATAGTGATTGTTGCACATTTTTGATTGTTCATCATAGGAATATATCAGTATTAGGTGTAAAATCGCCTAATTTCATGTGATGATATGTATAAAACACGCTTCATTGGATGTAATGGTCCAAAATCTTGTATGTTTTACCTCTCGACATTGGATTTGGGTCCGGTTCCAAGTCGTCTTGGAGAACTAGTCTACCGGATTTGTGTAGTGTTAGGTGAAAATACACTTTAATTTAATGTAGATTCCAATTCTGTTATCCGCCCGCATGTCTTTACTAGATGCATATTCCCAGATATCCTACTTTTATAAATGTTTGTGAACAGTTTGAAGTTTGTACAGTTAGAAATTATTGATTAATTCAGGCTTTGTTATGAGATTGCGTTCCAATTCAGAATATCTGACTTATTCAAGCATTCACAATATCCACTGTAGTATTTTTCATTTTAGGTTTGTGATGTAAGGGGCCGTAAACTTAACCCATCCTAACCTAACCCATCCTAACCTAACCAAGAATTTATATATATATGTTTCCTCTTTTCATACTTATGTTAGGCAATTTGATCATATCAAATCTCTCCACTTGGCTCTATGGCTTATTTATATATATGTATGTAT